>JAAKHE010001709.1:10015-20366 GCA_011039315.1 Vitis labrusca
AATAATAATAATAATAATTCAAAATTAATAATTGTTAATACTATTTTATTTTAAATGAATTTAAAAATAAATAAAGTTTTATTTTTTTAAGGTATAAATGAGCCAATTTTTTTATTACGTGCTTACATGTAGTATTTAATTAAAGCCATGGTATTTGGAAAATTTGTATTTAATTTATAATTAATTAATCATCAAAGCAATGGTATTTGGAAAATTTTTATTTAATTTATAATTAATTAATCATGTTTTTTGGGTTTTAAATTATTCTTAAAATCAGAAAATTCATTAAAAAAACTTAAAAAGTTTATTTATTTATTTATTTATTATCCTCATTCTTGTTAGTTAATATTGAAATATAAACAAATAATCATTCCTACCTTACATTTCTATATACATCCAAACATAAAAATTATAACTACCAAATTTATTTCTATTTAGGGAAAAATAAAAATGGAAATAAAATATCATTCTCATCCCTCATTCCTATATACTAAACATGGCCTTGGAGTTACCATTCTAAGAGTTCAAATTTTTGCTCTTTAAAAATTAATTCTTTTCATGTAAAAAATTTACCCTTTAAATTATTTATTTTGAAAACTTTCAAAGATGATCATTGTTCTTTTCAATTCCCTCTTTAAAAAAATGGTGACTAGAGAAAAAAAAAAAACAATATGGAAATGCTCTTTGTACTGTTTTTGTATATTGGACTTTTAGTAACACATGGGTTTGATACACATAAGGAAAACCTATTCTAAGTAAATGTTGATAGCTTGCTATTTACAACATATATAGTTCAATTTTTTTTGCCTTGTCTTACCTTCCAAATCACAATTAACATATTATAGAATGATTCATTTTCCTTTAATACTTGCCCTCAAGTTGGAATGTGAATATCAAGAACTCCCAACATGTGATTTGACAACCATTTGCCTCATTTTTATGAATATGTCGACAACTTGTTTTCCTATTTGCACAAAAGTCATTTCAATTTTGCCATTCTAAATTCGCTCATGGACTATGTGGCAGTCCAACTCAATAGGGCCTATATTCGTTGTCTACTAAAAATCTAGACATTATTGTTTGTTTCTTGCTTTTCCAAGACACAAGTGTTTTTCCAAGGAATATATAGTACCTTACGACTGATTATTGCATTTTTGGGCATCCAGCCCAATCCACATCATAATAGCTGATTAATTTCAATCGACCATATGACAGGAAGAATAGTAATTGCTCTAGTGCATCTTTTTGGTATTGAAGGATGCAATGCATGACATTGAGATGTGGTCTTCCTGGTTATTGCATATACTAACTAAGAGTGGATACAAAATATGTGATTTTTAGTCTTATGATGGTAAGATAAATTAATTTTCCAACTATCTTACAATAATGAGTTGGGTCCTTGAAAAAATCACCATCAGTTGGAGTTAGCTTCAAATTTGGTTCCATTGGGAATTTAGAAAGCTTCACACTAGGTAAACAAACTTTTTATGATATATCTAAGGTATATTTTTATTGGAAAATGGAAATTCTAGCTCTAAAGCATACAAATTCGACCCTAAGAAAATAGTCCAAAGGTCCAAGGTCCTTAGCCCGAACACAAGTGCTTAAGTGCTTCTTAAGGTCACTAATTACCTCTTCATTGTTCCCTATTATAATCATGTCATTAACATATAGTAATATGGTAATGAAAGAATCACCATGAACCGTTTGATTGTTTGAAGCCAATATTTTGGATTGTAAAAGAGAACTATGAAACCAACTTTGAGATGCTTGCTTGAGGCCATATAAAGATTTATTGAGTCGACATACAACTTGCTCGCCCTGTCAATAAAAACCAAGTGGGGGATGCATGTAAACTTTCTTAGAAAGTTCCCCATGTAGAAAAGCATTTTTAAAGTCTATTTGATGGAAACCCCAATTTTGAACAACGGCATCGATCAAGAGGAATACACAGTAATAAATTTGGAAATTATGGCAAAGGTTTCCTTGTAGCCAATGTCTTCACATTGCATAAACCCTTTAGCAACTAGTTGGGCTTTATAACACTAGACGATTCCATTAGAGTGATTTGATTTTGAATATCCATTTACAATCGATAAGATGATGATCAGAAGGAAAAGGAACCATGGTCCATGTATTGTTGCCTATAAGAGCATAGAGTTCTGTTTGCATTACTTTAACCCACTACAAGGAAAAAGATATATGGTGACATTTATAACAAGTCACCATAAACATAGGGTGTCACTACAACATAGCGTCACCTTCTCCACTGACACCATAGAGGGTACCAATTGGTGACGTATTTGGAAGTGACACCAAAGTAGATAAATGGTGACGCATTTAGAAGTGACACCATATATTTCTAATAATGATAAGGTGTCACATTAAATGCATCATCTTTGAATTATGATGTCTCATTAAATGCATCACCTTTGAGTTATGGTGTCACATCATTGTAAATTACTGTGGAAGAGATGATTGTTTTTACTTATAGATTTTTGTAAGGCTTATGAATTAACAAGTAAGATTAACTTGTGTATATTTTGTCCATAAATATTACAATCATATTACATTTAACTCATTTTTCTATAATGTTGATGGAATAACTTGTAATACATTGATCATCTAATAATATTTGTATATCAAATGTTAAGATAGTACGTCCAACATATCAAACCCATCAAAACTAAAAAAGAAGAGTGACTACATACCAAAACATGATTTAGAAATGTTAAAGATCCCAAGATTCATGTATACCTCCATTTCATAAGTATAAAACTGATTAACTATAAAATGACATAAAAGTCGCATCTAAAAATCTAAATATCTCAGTACCAATTAAAGTAATGTTTATGTCCTACAACGTATGACATAAGAGTTGCATTTAAAAACCCAAAATCTTGTTGCCTTCTTCTTTCTTTTAATTCTCCATTCCACCATCCCAAGACTGTATACCTATATTTCATAGTTTAATGAGTTTTATAGATTTTATTGAAGAAAATAAATATGGATCGATGTTATCATAAATGAAAAAATCTAAGAACTTTTTTTTTTTTTTTTCAAATAGAAACATTGTTCAAAGAATAAGCAGTACTATACAATACCTATGGAAAAGTTCATGTAGTAGCTAGGGGACTCACCATGCATGGTGATCATGATGCATCAACATGATTCATGATTGGTTGTAGCACAAAAGTAGCTCATTCTCCCCTAATTTCATCGAATTCTACTTGATAATATGTTTTTTTTATCACCAAACTGAAATTAAATAAGAAAATAACATTAAAAGGCATAACATGTGGAAGCCTAAAACTATGTACAATTCATTAAATAAGTAATACCTTTGAAGCAATAATTGTAGGATAAAAAATTATCTCTTTAATGAATCTCATAACAAAGTAGCCACATTCGAACCCTCCTTCTTGTCTTGGACACTAATCAATCAATTATAAAATAACATTAGTACTCATATATGTAAATGGTGCAAATGCATAAGTTGAATGTGTAAAGAAAAATTTTGGATGTCACCTGAACTAGTTGCCAAGATGGCTCCCTCTTAGATGTTTTCTTTGCAGATATTCGAAGAGCCCTATGTAAATAAGTTCAATGAGTACATTTTTAAAATAGGTAAATGTTCTATGCTTTAATATATAGAAATAAAATAAAAAAAATTGTGTTTGAGGTGAATGTATTTTTTTAAAAAAAAAATAATACTATAAAAAATAATAGGAAGATCTTACATGTTTATGATATCCTTTAAGTCCTCACATGGTTTGTGATGCATAGGGTCAAGATAGTGGACTATCATCTTCCTTGGCTCAATCACTACCAAGACCCAATGAAAGCTAAAACATTAAAAACAAAAGTAGCATCTAATTAGAAATATAAATCAATCATAAAACCTCAAATTAAAGTATAATATTCATCACTTGAGGCCATGAAAACATATTCAGCATCTTGGCACTCTATTAAGCGTTTTGACAACAATTGTGCTCTTTTCTCTATTTGAGGAGTACTAAAGTCTGCTCGTGATAATGTAAAAGGATTAACAAATATAAATTGTGATTCCTTTTTGGCAATATGTAGTTGATCATGCATGTGCCTATTATATTATCAAAACACCAAAAGAAAATTATCATTAGTCATATCCAATCTCATTCAACATGGACAACTCATATTAAAAAAAAGAAAAACAAATGAAAATCAAAGGTGCACACCATAAATAGAAGGAGATGCGATTTAATGACACCTCTGAAGATGAAATAATGTATTCGCAAACCTCACTAGATATATATGTTTGAAATTCGACACCAAATAGTGAAATGGGGAGCTGTATTGGGTATTTCTTCTCATTACTAAGACAACCATCCACAAATTTCTGAAAATTTTTAATGACCAAATGATTTTGAGGTTTAGATTTTCAAATAATTTGTCCTCACTATTTTTTTTCTTTTCTCTATCCAACACCTATGAAAATGGAAGGAATGTTAGTAATATATACTCCTAAACAATAAAATACCAAGTTACAATCAAATTTACTACGAGCATAAAATGACATACCCGAGGATGTTTAGTTTCAAGTATGACAAGGCTTGTTGGCCAATCGAGCTCAAAGCCAATAGCATCCCCAATATTGATAATCTCATATGGATTTGGAAATGAGAGTCGAGCATTTGGCTTGTGTGTAACATTTATTACAGCCAACCTATTTGATATTTTTTCTTCTATAAGTGTACCAGTTGCAACAACATTTCCTTTTCTTTCCATTGCAAATTTACATTTAATTACCTTCAATACAACAAATAATATCATTACATAGGCTATATATCACTTATATTAATCTTGTATTATTAGTAAGTAAATGCATACCTTGCGTTTTAGTGGTGGTTCTGCAGGTTGGGGCTCTTCCATCATTTCAAACATTGGTTTTTCTTCTACAACTGGTTGTAAAACAAGTTGTTGTCTCATGTTATTACTACCCATATCAAAATAGAGTGTGAGGGGAGACATAGCTTGTCTTGTTGCAGCATCTTGCATCTCCTTTCATACCATTTCCCATATTTCTTCTTTGATTTTTTTCATGTCATCAGATGGTGGATGAAAGTATGAGTTGGGCCTAACCAAACGGTCTTGACCTACCACACATCCTGGATGATCAGGCTTACCCAATGTCTGACATAATATGTCATTTGGACCAGGTGGAGGTAGTCTAGTCTCCTTAACCTTTTTCTAGTAATTCATCCTACAACAAAACATATATTAGTAATAATTTGATGAAGATGATTTACATATCAATCAAAGACAACCAATTCAAGATGACCAATTCAAGAGAGTTAGAAAATGAATTGTTTTAATATAAAGGATAATAGACAAATTGATGTATACTGTTTCAAAATTAATTTTCAAATCAGGCTACTATATTTGCACTAGTATAACATGACTACTCATAAAAATGATGGCATTAAGCCTCTCCAAGTCACCACTGCCACAAAATAAATTGGATACTAATCATGATTTTGTGGAATTATTGATGGTGGTAAAGTTGAAATTAAATTGATTGGGTCTATTGAGTTGTCATTTGACTTGATTCTTGATGGGGTGTTGCATGCTCTAAAATTTTGAGTTAATTTGTTATCATTTAACAAACTTACTCAAACATTGAGATGTAATGCGATATTTTACCCTAATTTTTATGTGGTATAGGACGTGTCTACAAAGAAGATGATTGACCTAGGCAAGCAACATAACATGTCATATTATCCCACACCCAACCGAAATCCACACCTAGCTCACAATGCTAGTCATGCCTCTAAACTTTGACGTTAGTGGCTAGGACATCCATCATTAACACATTTTTAGACATTATTTAAGACCATTCCAAAAATAATTTTTTATTTTCATCATATTTGTGATATTTATCTTCTAGCCAAACAAACATGTTTACCTTTTTCCTATAGTTCAATATTACTAATTGCACATTTTGATTTAATTCATTATGATATTTAGGGACCTCATAGAGTTAAATCTCATTCTAGAGCATGATATTTTTTAACTATTGTGGATGATTTTTCTCATTTTGTATGGATTCATCTCATGAGTTTTAAATTTGAAACATAATCATTATTGAAATATTTTTTTCTCTTAGGTTAAAACTCAATTTCATTATGGTATTAAAGTTGTACATATTGATAATGGGAATGAGTTCACATTTGTATGCTTCTTTATTTACAACCATGACACTAATTTTCTACATTCTTACACTTACATATCTCAATCAAATGGGGTTATAAATCGCAAACACCGCCATCTCTTAAATGTGAGATATACCTTTCGCTTTTAAATAAATTTACCTATAGAGTTTTGGGGAGAAAATATCCAATAATCTTGCTATCTCATTAATCATCTACCTATACCTTTGTTGTCTCAAATGTCACCATATGACATTTTATAAGGAAAGTCACCCATTTACTCTCACATTTGAATTTTTGGATGTTTATGCCATACAACCAACCTCACATCCATACACAAATTTGACATGTGTGCTTGTTGGTGCATTTTTGTTAGCTATCCCCTTGGGCAAAAAGGATATAATGTATATGAACTTGATACAAAGAAAATTTTCACCTTTTGGGATGTTTTTCATGAGCATGCTATTCCTTTTTCTACCTCACCACTCGAAAATTAATTTGATTATGTTGTTATACTCGTACCACTTGATGAAGTCACAACCACTATGCTCTCAGCCATGGTTGACTCTTTTGATTCTCCATCACTTTCCCAAGTTGAACCCCCATCCTCTATGGAAATTTCCATTCTTATTGAATGCATACCAATTTCACCACCAAATTAGCCCCTTCTTCACCACTCTAATCGATATACCAAAGCCCCTGCTCATCTCAAGGATTACCAAGTCAACCATACCTTGTTGCTTACCTAAGGAGCAATCACTTATTCCATGTCCAATACATGGTACATTCTCAATTAGTATGTTACTCTAACTTCTCTACTACTTATTGAAAATTTGTGCATAATATTTCTCACTTGGTAGAACTAATATCTTATGAGCAGACTCATCATGATCCTAAATAGGTTAAAGTAATTTTGCTCTCAATCAGTATGTTACTTACCTTAACTTCTCTACTGCTTATAAAAAAATTGTGCATAATATTTCTTACTTGGTAGAACCAATATCTTATGAGCAAGCCTGTCATGATCCTAAATAGGTACACACTACTACAAATATAATTTATGGTGTCACATTTAAAATAATGACACCATAGGGTTTATAATTAATAAAGGTGACACATTATATAAAAATCTTCAATTGAGATAGTTAGATGATGTTAGTTTTATATTTATAGTGTCATTTTTTGGGAAGTGACATCATATAAAATAAAATTTTTTAAGTATTACAACTTAATGAGCCTACTTGAGCCGACTTGAGCCCACTTTTAGAATTAATAATGATGGACAATATATAAAAAACCCATTGTTTCTACATGCCACCCATAATCCAAAAAATCTTAGTAGAGAAACCCTATATATAAAACCATAATCTTCTTCTACCTTTTCTCTTAGCCATAGTCAACACACTCATAACCGACATTCTTCACTTTGTGGACTTCCAGGTAACCCAAAATATCTTAGATCTATCATATTTTTTCTTTTATTAATGTCATTATATTTATTGTTTCAACATATTTGTATTATGGTTTCTGTGAACTGCGTTTTCTTGAATTGTAAGGAAGAAAAATTTAAGCTTAAACTTCTAGCATAGAAGAAGAAACCTGTAGATTAATTAATTTTTTAATCTGAACCAAACACATGGTCGTCTTCTTAAAAACAAGTGAAAAACAGGAAAAAATGAATGATTTTTAATATGTATTTGTGTGAGAATGACCAGCTTTCGGTATCAAGATGTTTTGTTTAGCAATTCTGATGGCTGCCTTGAGTTTTCAAAGTGAGTTTGAGGTCCCAAAATTTGGCCTACTGCTTGATCCCATAATTCAAACATTTTGGTTATGAGAATGTTAACAAATTCTAAGTCCACAATGAACTTTTGGCACCTCTACGACCCTTGAATGGCAGTCACGTGATGGCCATGCACTATAACCATCTTCATCTAAAAACCCAACTCTCCAAAACCCTATGCTCAGTTTGCATTCCCTCTGTTTCACTCTCCGGTTTCCCCTCTCCCACTCTCCTCTCTTGCTATCGGATTGATCAGAGATTCCAAAAATATCTTGGACAAATTCTGAAAGTATTTCTGAAATTTATTTTAGGTGGAGATTCATTAAGATTTTGTTCCATTTGTACATAATATAAGTGATACATGGTGGCTCTATTGAATTTGTAGATACGGTATAGGTCGTAGCAGGAGTTTTTCATCGTGGTTGGTTCAAAAGGCTAAAACGTTTGTTTCACCTTTTTTCTCAGAGGGAGAGAGAACGGAGATACAAGAAACAATCGCCCCTCATTCATCCCAGAGGTAATCCTGACCCTTAGTATTATTATTTTCCTTCTTCTTCAATATGATTATCATTTCAGCAATCCGGATATCTCCATTTAAATTCCTATATCTTGATGAAATAATCCCAATTTGATAATCTGGGCAGATTTGATAATCTGTGCAGATATCCATTTAAATTCCTATATCTTGATGAAACCATCCCAATTTGATAATCTGGGCAGATATCCATTTAAATTACTTTATCTTGATGAAACAATCCCAATTTGAAAATTATTCTTTGATCTTTTTATAACATATTTTGTTCTAATTTTTAATACGTGCAACAACTGCTATATTTGATGATGGTAGGGTTTGTCCTTATTTAGCATATTGAGAAACCAATAGATGTGTTTTTAGTTGTCTTCTGAATATCAAATGTCTGATTGCTTGCAATAGTTTGGTAACATAAAATAATCATCCGTTAGTTTGGAAACATGCAAAATTTGGCCACTTAAAAATTAAGATCCTAGGGTTACATTTAATTGCTAGTAATTAAATAATTGTTAGAATTCAACTTGTCCTGAAATTTCATCATATGGTTTAGCGAGTAGCTCGGTGTCATCGAAGTCAATTTCAAACTCGATATTGCATCATGCATTCTCTTATATTCTCTTGGGATATTATTTTATCCTCGATTACTGTATTAATGATAATAATAGTAGTGCATGACATAATTAATGAAGATGTTAAAAATGTTGTACCACGTTAATTTAAATATGTTCCCAAAGCATTAGTTCCCCAATGAAATTATTAAAAATAGAATGCAAGCCCTGTAGTTTTATAATGATTAAAATGACAGGATGCTACTAACTTCCATATGGTTCATCTAATCGCAATTTCCATTTAATGGGTTTCTCTATGAAGCAAAAGGAAAGGAAAAATAAAAAATCAATATAACTGCATTAAAGTACGTGATAGGATCATTACCTTCTATTAGGTAGGTTCATCAGATATATAGTCATGTAGGTATAATGATCCTTTTAATATATGATTGAATAACAAGTATAGAAGTTAATTGACTTTCCAATTCTATTTTTAACCTGCCCATAGTCTGACAAATGCATGGGCATGTATTTTTTTTTTTTTAATGTGAATAAGTTGTCTTTTTCTTAATTTAATTGCAATCAATTTTCTTATATGCATTTAAAAATATATATTATCATATTTAATAATATTTTGATTGTTAGGCAAATTATCATTTTTGAGAGGAATTTTTGTAGCTCTCATAATTATAATTGTATTTTAATAACCATTTCGAATAAAAAAAAGTTAGACAATTGTCAAAATATTATTTTTAGGACTTTTAAAAAATCTATAAGCTAAAACTATTTATAATTTTGACCATGTGAGCAAGGAAGAAAATATCGTCGAAATATCGGTGGGTGCCGACATAGATATATCACCGGTCAACGCTTGGTCAACACAGGCGGTCAACGGTCAAAATGGAGCTTTTTTCTTCCTGCTGTTGGGGGATTCGAACCCCCAACAAAAGATTTCCACTTCAGGCCCAATTCCACTAGGGCAAACATGCCCTTTAATAAATATTACGCACCAAAGAAATATATATCAAAACTTAGGATATAAATAAAATATTAAAAAAAACACTTTAAATAATAAATTAATTATAACTATTTTATAATTAAATGAAAATTTTTCATTTAATTGATTAGTAAAAAATATCATAATTTTATTCATAGTGTTTTTAATATTATTAATATATTAATATTTTATATATTTATCATCATTTATTTTATAATATATCATAATTTTAATATTAAATAGATTTTAAAATTAAACATATTATAATCACAATATTATCATCAAATAATATTTTATATAATT
>JAAKHE010001709.1:26320-44196 GCA_011039315.1 Vitis labrusca
TATATATTATGCTTTTGAAGCTTGTTTAATTAAACATATTAGTTATTTGACAAACTTTTCACAAATGTTTTGTATACTTATGTGTTTTATATTGTTCCACAGTTTTATTGCATAATACTTATGTATATTTTTTCACAAACTTTTTACAACTATTTTGTGTACTAATGCATATTAAGTTTTGTTCTTGCTTATATAAGCTACATTTAGTTATTTAAATATATCCAATATTATGTTGAAGAAAGATGTACTTAACTTTTTTTATTCTTAATATTAACAAGTTTTGTCGTTCTCTTGTCTAGGATATATATTCCATTATTTTAATTGAAATAGAAAATCGAGATTGGATGTCAAAAGATAGAAGGTCAGTTGAGTATGATGAAGGAGTTGAAAACTTCATCAATTTTGCATTAGCACATTCAACCAACCATATCTCTATAAAATGCTCATGCTTACGTTGTGGAAATTTGTTATGTCAAACTCCTCAAGTCATTAAAGAGCATTTGTTCTTTAATGGAATAGATCTCAGTTATCGAGTATGGTATTTGCATGGAGAAAAAGGTCCCAGTGGAGGATTTTCAAATGTCTCACAACAATGTTATGACAAATGCGAGTATAATGATGTTGCTGACACAATAGATATGGTTAATGTTGCACAAGTTAATTGTATGAATGATCCCCAAGTGTTTGGAAGGTTACTTGAAGATGCAGAAAAACCTTTAGATCCCGGATGCATGAAATACACAAAGTTGTCAGAATTGGTAAAACTTTACAACTTAAAAGCACGTTATGGTTGGTCTGACAAAGGATTCTTAGAATTGCTTCAGTTGCTTAGAGATATGTTGCCATTGAATAATGAGATGTCGTTGTCCATGTATGAAGCTAAAAAGACTTAAAGACTTTCAGTGCACTTCGGATGGAATATCAAAAAATTCATGCATATCCTAATGATTGTATTTTGTATAGAAACTAGTATAAGGATGCTATTGCATGCCCAACTTGTGGAAAGTCAAGGTGGAAGATAAACAATGAGGGGGGGAAGATTAAGAAGGAGGTTCCTGCAAAGGTTTTGTGGTATTTTCCACCAATCCCTAGATTCAAAAGGATGTTCTAATCCTCAAAAACCGCTAAACATCTTATGTAGCATGCCAATGATAAAGAATATGTAAACTACGCCACCCATCAGACTCCTCAGCGTGGAAACTAGTTGACCATATGTGACCTGATTTTGCTTCTGAACTGAGAAACCTTAGACTAGCACTCTCAATAGATGGTATAAATCCTCATAAGTCTATGAGTAGTAAACATAGTTGTTGACTTGTTATACTGATCATATACAACCTTCCACCTTGGTTGTGCATGAAAAAGAAGTTTATGATGCTATCATTATTGATCTCAGGACCACGACAACCTGGTAAAAATATAGATGTTTACTTGAATCCATTAGTGGATGACCTTAAAAATTTGTGGGAAAAATGAGTTAAGACTTATGATGCACACTTGCGTGAGTTTTTTTACTTTAAAGGCCATTCTTTTATGGACAATCAATGATTTCCCTACATATGGAAACTTGGTCGGTTGCGTTGTGAAATGATATTATGCATGTCCAATATGTGGAGAAGGAACATATTCCAAAATATTAAAGCATGGTAGGAAGAATTCGTATATGGGTCACCGACAATTTCTTCCACATAACCATCCCTATCAGAGACAAAAGAAGGCATTCAATGGTGAACAAGATTTTACGATTCCTCCTAAAATTTTGAGTGGGGAAGAAATACTTGAAAAAGTTGGTCTCATTCCTATTTCTTGGGGAAAAATGAAAAAAAAATCTCTTGAATCTGATGTGAACACAAATTGTTGGAAAAAAAAGTCCATATTTTTTTAGTTAGAATATTGGAAATATCTTTATGTCCGTCACAACTTGGATGTTATGCACATTGAAAAGAATGTCTGTGAGAGTATTATTGGTACTTTGTTTAACATCCTAAGAAAAAAAAAGGATGGATTTAATGCTCGACTTGACTTAGTTGAAATGGGTTTAAGGTCTGAATTTTTCCCAAGAGTTGACTTGAAACTGACCTACCTTCCACCTGCATGTTATTCACTATCCAAAAATGAGAAAAAAAAAATTAGTTTTTCAAACATTATCTAATTTGAAGGTCCCTGAGAGGTATTGCTCAAATTTTAGAAATCTTGTCTCCTTAGAGGAATTGAAGTTATTTGGCCTAAAATCCTATGACTACCATGCACTTATGCAACAACTGTTGCCAGTGGCATTACGTTTTGTTTTGCCAAAGCATGTGAGATATACTATATCAAGATTGTGTATCTTCTTCAATCAATTATGTACAAAAGTGGTTGATGTGGCAAAATTGAATGAAGTACACAATGAGTTAGTGGTCACGCTGTGCTTACTTGAAAAGTATTTTCCACCTTCATTTTTTGATATTATGCTTCATCTAACAGTGCATTTGATAAGGGAGGTGCGACTATGTGGTCCAGTTTACTTTAGGTGGATGTACCCATTTGAGAGGTATATGAAAGTCCTTAAAGGATATGTTCGCAATCATAATCGGCCTAAAGGATGCATTGTCGAGTGCTATTAAGCAGAGGAAGTTGTCGAATTTTGTACTGAATATTTATCAGGGACTCATGCAATTAGAATTCCAAAAAGTAAAAATTATGACAAAAAATTTGGTAGACCTATAATTGGTGGTCATTCTACCAACATTGATCATAAATCGTGGTTACAAACACATCATTATGTGTTAGAGAATACAACTATTGTCCAACCATACATTGAGTAAGAAAAACATACCTTTATCTTTTTATAATTTCATAACATAATAATGAAATCCTAAGTTTGCATTCCTTGTCTATAACGTTATAGGGAACACATGAATTGGTTGAAGTCTCAATACCCTCGACAATCTAAGAGACAAATTTGGTTGCAAGAAGAACATATGCGTTGTTTTACATATTGGCTTAAAGGAAAGGTAATCTCTTAGTTTTCAGAAATTATTTTAATATGTTGAAAAAATCACAAGTTTCCAATATGTTTTGATTACACATAGGTTGAAGAGGCTATCCATAATGAACAAGATATTCCCAACACGCTTAGGTGGTTAACACATGACCTTACTCACCAGGTGGTCAAATATTCTGGATATATTGTTAATGGGTGTCATTACCATGCTAAGGAATGCGATATGACATGGGTCACCCAAAATAGTGGTGTTAGCATTTTAGTAGGGACTATGTAAATTGCAAATTCTAAGGATAAGAACCCAATTTTTGGTGAACTTTGATTTTATGGAGTCATTAATGAGATATGGGATCTTGATTACAACATGTTCACAATTCCAATTTTCAAGTGTGTTTGGGTTGACAACAAGAATGGTATAAAAGTTGATGAACTTGGGTTCACATTAGTTGACTACTACAAAATAGTTCACAAATCGTATCCATTTATTTTAGCATCACAAGCCAAGCAAGTCTTCTATGTTGAAGACCAACTTGATCCTAAATGGTCAATAGTTTTCTCAATTCCTCCAAAAGATTTCAAGAACATGGAAGGACTGGATGACTTCACCGATAATTGCATGGAACATCACCCCTTTATAAGTTTAATGCCAAAAGTTGAATCATTTGATGCTACAGATGAATCATAGGCTATATACATAAGGAAAGACTGTGAGGGCATATGGATTGAAAATAATTAAATAATATATTGTACCCTTGACGTGAGATACAATAAGGCATTTCACTTATTAGTTTTCATGAGTTGCACATTAGCTTAGCTTCTATATATTGCTCATGATATATATATATATATATATATATATATATATATATATATATATATATATATATATATATATATATATATATATATATATATATTGATCATCTTAAATTTTTTTCATGCATCATAAACTTATGTTATTCAAAGGTACCACTTCAATGTTCATTCAACTATCTTTTTGTTGTCCATGGAACTAGATTTATATTATTTTTTATTATCATGTTTTGATTTTATGCTCACATAACTTGAAACTTTCATTCCTAAATTTATTTTTCATTAAAACTATAAATCATAATTGAAACCATGCACTAATTTATTTTATTATTATCCTCACAAATAGATTCTTCATTATTGATAAGTGTTAGCCCAAGGGTTCTCCTAATCGGGTTTTGATGATAACAAACCATGGTTAAGTGACTAATTTGTTTAATGGTTAAGAATCTCAGGCATAAACTCGAAAATTTATCAAATGACCAAATGGATACAAGATCGAGATGCTTGGAAGACTTGTGATCATAGGAAACTAATGTAAGATGAATGCATGAGTGCACTTAGGATTTTCACACGTTTCATGCAACTTAGAAAACTTGGTTTATTCTTTAAAACTTCGATTTCATTAAAACCCGAGTTTTTAACTAATGTACCTTAGGCAAAATGTTTTACAATTGGCTTAATAATTCACCTAAAGACCTTGCCTAAGTGTTAGAAAAGAAAGGAATTAAAAAAATAGGCTTTCGGGGCCAAAAAGGCTCAACCAGTCGAGGCTATGACCAACCGACTCAACCGGTTGAGGAATTGGTCAACCGGTTGACCTCGTTCGATCGAGGACCGATCGAGGGATGCCAAAAACTTTCTCTCTCTCCCAATGGCCTTTTCTTCCCCGTCGATGTGATTCTCTTCCTGGTCGAGGTTCGGTTGAGGCAACAGTAACCTGTCAATCATTAAATGCTCCAATGGCTAGTGAACCGGTCAACCCCTAACTCGACCGGATGAGATTACCTTTTGCTGTTTTTGACTCCCGAGCTTAGAAACCTATAAATTGAGGGCTCCACTTCATTTATTAAAAAGAGAACACTTGCATTCAATAGTCTACCTACCTGTTCTTGATCAAAAAGCTCTCATTTTTTTCATAGTGCATTAAATCACCACTTGCATATCCTTTAGTGCACTCTTGTGTGTCATCCTAGCTTTGTCTTGTATTTGAGCTATCATTAAGCTAGGTTGAGGGATTATTTCTTGTAAAAATCTGAGTGTTAAAGCCTTCAAGAGGTTTGAATCTTGAAAAGATTGTGTAAGAGCCCATTGGAGCCGGAATCCAAGTGTAAGAAGATTGGAAGATTGGAAGCTTGGTTGAAGCTTCAAGTTAGTGGAACCCTCACTCGGTTAGAAGATTGAGGAGAGGAGACGTAGGCAAGGAAGTGCTGAACCACTATAAACCCGAGTTTGAATTCTCTAACTCTATTTCTTTATTTTGCTTATATTGTGTTTGAATTTGTTGTAATTGAAAAGATTTTAAAAACCCAATTCACACCCCCCCCCCCTTCTTTTGGGTTTTTTTCTTAATTAAGCATAACCTTTGTTTTCTCAATAAGAAATCAAAAAAACAAGACAAAGTTTGAAAGAAAATTTCAAAAAATATATTTGTACATGACCAATTTAATTATCGAAAATATATGCAAGGCTATACTAATCTTGTTTTTGAGTCATTTTACAGGTTTGTTGGTGAAGTAGTGGTTTGCACATTTTCTTGATATCTTTCACATAAATATGGATCCGGAAGAAGAGGAAATGCCAAAAATAAAGTATAGATGCAGTACATTGAAACCGGATATTGCAAAAGATCAAAGTAAAGGGATAAAACTCAAGATTGAATCCAATAGCCTTAGTAGTCACATTGGGAAAAATTCAGTTGAACTAAGTAGTTATCTTGGTACAATAACTAGAACCCATGTGCCAATAATTATTGAGAGTTGGAAGAAAGTCCCTAAAGAGACTAAGGAGAAGTTATGGGATTTGATCACAATAAGCTTATCTATAGCTTTAATATATAATTATTGTATACATTCATTAACACGAGTGAACATGGCTTGCTATTTTGTAGACAAGCTTTAATGTGAATAAAAAATCCAAGAGGAATTGTTTCATACTAATGGGCATCAAGTCTCAAACCTTTAAGTACAAGTTGACAAAGAAATATATATTGTCTTTCAAGAATGACCCAAAAAAGCTTAAAGCCACCTCCGATCTACCCATTCATACAAGAGGATCATTGGAGACAATTTGTTAAAGATAGACTTTCTGAACATTTTAATGTTAAGCATTATTTTTATTACATCTTCAATTTTCACATTTACATAGTTTCACCATGTACTAATTTTGTGTTTATACTTTGTAGGAATATCGCAAGGTTCAGAAATCAAGAAGTGATAAACACATTTACAATCATTATCTTAGAAGAAAAGGATATGCACGTTTTGAGCAAGATATAGTAAGTTATCAATATCGGTAAAAAAAATGGAGTATATATTTTGTTTATAGGAAAATGATTCCAATTTTTAAATATCATTTATTAACTTGGTCATATTGAACTAATGAGTTTTATTGTTAAAAATTTTATAGCTACAAGCAGAAGGGGCTATTGGTAGGGTTGATAGAAGTGTTTTATGGAAGAAAGCACGTGAGAAGAAAAGAAAGTTTAATAAGATTATAGAGCTAGTGATTAACATGATAGTAAGTTAGCATATTTATGTCTTTTAGAGCCTATAGTGTTAATATGTCTATGTGATTATGGTTTGTGATGATATCGTTAGGTGTTAATAGGCTATGTGATATGTCGCACCACTATCCACAATCCAAAATAAGGTTAGATATGAACCATATTGAGTATTGTTGCAAGTGAATGTGGTTATACATGTGGTATTTGAAAAATGTTGATTATTACCATTCTTCTTTTGAAGAAAAGCCATGGGCTGATCATATTACTTAGTGGTAAACATGGCCACCCTATAGTTGGTCTTTTAGTTAGTTCCATTGTATTAGTATGAATGTTATGTGCAACTTGTTTCTTTGGCTTCACTTTCTTGCCATGTAATTTGTGACCAAGTGGAAATCCATGTAGACAAAAAAAAAACAATGATCAATGAGGTGATTGTTTTGATCACAATAAATGCACTCAAGTTGCTTTCTTGGAGCCCGTTTTCTTACATCATGGAAGGTTGACTTGTTTAAGCAACTTATGTCATTTGATTTAAAAGAGTTGGTTGCATTGCATGTGACCAATATTAGGTTCATGTCAGGAGGCTACATCAACTTGTCTTTCTTGTTGAAGCACTAAGACATGGTTCTTGTGCGTGTTTAGTAGGGAACTTGAGAAAATAAAGTTAATCTAAAAGGAAAATCACCCACGACGGAAGGTGAATCATGTTTTTGAAATTTTTTTTCAAGCACAACAATTTTAATAAAAATAAAGTACAAATGTAAAGAGATTGAGTTAGATAATACAAATATAAATTTTATGATGGTTCAGCACCCCTTGTTTATGTTCACTCTCCTCAAGCTCCTAACCGAGTGAGGGTTCCACTATCTTTGAAGCTTCAACCAAGTTTCCAATGCTTTACACTTAGATTTCAACTTCAATGAGCTCTTACACATTTCCTTCAAGTATTCATCAACTTGAAACTTTTTATTTACACAATCTTACTTAAACAACAAAGAATGAAACTCTTGACCTAGCTTAATAAATACTCAAATACACAAGAAGGCTAGGATGAACGATAAAAGGTGCACTTGAGAATATGCAAGTGAAGAATTAATGCACCGAGAAAAAGAGAACTTTTAATTGAAGAACAAGTAGTTGGACAATTGAATGCAGGTATTCTCGCTCTTAATTTATAGGTTTCTAGTCTCAGGCACCAAAAAAAAAAACCAAAATGTAGCCTTAACTAGTCAAGCTCTAGTTTGAATTATTGACTAGCAGTTAGGCATTAAATGCATTACAGGTAGTTATTGGGCCTTGACCGGGCCTTGATTGGAGAAGGTCTTACCCTTGATCAAGAATGGATAGCTACTGGAAGAGAGAAATTTTTTTGCATTCCTTGACCGATCCTCGACTAGGAAGACTGAACTGGTCAACCAATTCCCTTATCTGTAACGACTCATACCCAACCGTGTAGATATCGTCCGCTCTATAGCTTTAAAACGTGTCTACATGGTTAAGAGAAATTCATACTTATATAATGTCAGGAATTTTCTCCCCTATTCAATGTGGGACACCATAAACACCCCCACATGTAAACAAAACATTTTCATTGTGTCCCACAAGATTATGGGGCTAAACAAACAAACATCTCTCATGGAGCCAAACAAACCCTCACATCGAGGTTAAAGATTAACTTTGATACCATTTCTAATGACTCATACCCAACCATGTAGATATTATCCGTTCTAGGTCCAAATGGGCCTTCATGGCTTTAAAATGCATCTATAGGGTCAAGAGGAGATCATACTTATATAATGTCAAGAACTTTCTCCCTTATCCAATGTGGGACACCATAAAGGTTTACCAGTCTCTTTAATCGATTCACCTATTTTTACCCGAAAACCTATCTTTTTTTATCTCTTTCACTTCTATCACTTAGGCAAGATCTTTAAGTAGGTTGATATGTCAATTTTAAAACAATTTGCCTAATGTTCTTAAGAGAAATATTGGGTTTTAATGGAAATTCAACTTTAATACATAAACTGAGTTTTTAAATATGCATAACTTGGTATGAAAATCCTAAGTGCACCATGCATTCACCTTACAAATAAATCCTAATCTTAAACAGTCTTCATATTCTCTTAACCTTGCATCATTTGATTCCTCAATGAGCATTTAGTCCTTCCAATTTGAATTTTTTAATTGAAACCTAAACTTTATCTTGATTTTGAACCATTAGTATAATAATTATGGTTTGTTATCATCAAAATGTGATTATGAGAACCCTTAGGCTAATAGAACTCATCATCAGAATTGATCCACGAATTGTGGCATATGATTCATTCAATCCCATAAGGATTCCCATTTGGCAAGATCCTTCAATCAACGAGTGTAGACTAAATGATCATGGTATGAGGCCAGTTTATCCCAAAGTGCTTTCATTTTGGTGTAATAAATAGAAACAAATTGTTGTTTTAGTTGATGTTCGATAATTTCTTATCAAATGTGATAAATTTTGGAGTCACTTCCTTGTGAGAGCCTTTCTTTGAAATCATTCCAAACTTTGGCAATCGTCTCAGCATAGATAACACTATTGGCTATGTTGGGATGTATCAAATTCAAGATCCATGACAACATCATGTCAATGCATTTCCACCAAATAGGAAAGTTTGATTTGTAGATGTCGGTGCCTTAATGGATCCATTGATGAATTCGAACTTATATTTTGCACTAAGACTAATATGCATAACACAATTCCATTACCTATAGTTGTATACTTCAAGAAGTTTGGATACTAAAACAATTCCCATATGGTCTAAGTGATGCAAAACAAAAGATCCAAAACATTAATCAATGTTTCTATGGTCTTTGTTTCTTTCATTGTACTGTGTTTATAGCAGAGCATGCTTGGGTTTCAAGAGTCATCAAGATCGATGCTTTGATACCATTGAAAAATGGTGACTAGAGAAGAAACAAAAACAATATGGAAATGCTCTTTGTATTTTTTTTTTTTGTATATTGGACTTTTAGTAATACATGGATTTTATACACAAAAGAAAAACTTAATCTAAGTAAATGTTGATAGCTTGCTATTTGCATTGTATGTAGTCAATATTTCTTGCCTTGTCTTACCTTCCAAATCACGATTACCATATTACAAAATGATTCTTTTTCCTTTCATGTTCTCACCCCTCACATCTCCCCCTATTTCATTCTTCTCTCAAATTAGGACTTGTCCATAGGGCTAATATATTCAAATAAAAAAAATGAATAAATAAAAAGAATTTAAGTGTACATTTGAATACATTTCCTATATTTTTATTTTTAAAATTTTATATGTAAATCTTAAAAAAATCATATATATATATATATATATTAATTTTTTAAATAGATTTTAAAATCATTATTTTTTACATAAATGTCTAAAAATTATTGTATCGTGTATAAAAGTTATTACTATTTTTTATTTTAAATAAATAAATAAATAAATGTGTATACTAAACTTTCAATTAATTTAAAGTGAAAGTTATCAAAAAAGATGGGCTAGGAGTGATAATTCTCTTTTAAGGGTCACTATGTTTACCCTTTCAAAATCTCAATTCACCTTTTTTTTTTCTTTTTTTTTTTTCTTTTTTCCTCTTATTCCCGCCTAACTTTATGTATTAGATTTGTTACAAAATGTAAACACAACATTCATCTATTGAACTTACAACATAAATATACTAAAAATACGATACATTATGACATGTTTTAATTTGTTATAAAATGTAGGCACAATATTTATGCATTGAACTTATAACATAAATATACTAGAAGTAGGATATATCACGATATGCCTTAATTTTGCTTTTTAACTGTTATAAAAATTATTTTTAATCAAAATATTTTTGTAATAGTTATATTTGTAAAACTAGTAATGAATTTATGAAACCTATTTAATAAAAAATTTAAAAACAAATATTTTTATTGTAATATACTCTTAATAGTTATATTGCAAAATTAAACATTTCAAACTTTATGAAATCTATATAATAAATAATATGATAATTTTATATTTTAAATTATTGGAATGAAACAATAACTTGTAAAAATATTATATTATATTATATATTATTATTATTATTATTATTATTATTATTATTATTATTATTATTATTATTATTTTGGATAAATTATTTATAGTATCTTTAAAATAATAATTAATGAACTAATGATTTATAATTACTTATTATATTATTTATATTGTTGTAAAACAATGATAAATGCAATGCTAATAAAAGTTAAGGCAATTATATATTATTTTAATAATAATATATAATTGGGAGGAAAAAATTAGGGAAGAGAAGTGAGAGAGTTGAGAGAATAAAATAAAGAAATAATAAGAGAGAGAGAGAGAGAGAGAGAGAGAATAAGATAAGACTTCTTTTCTCGAGATCAATTTGTACAAGAGATGGAGAACTTTTCTAGGCCTCATATAAGTCTTCCATTAATGCCTCTATTTATTTATATTAATGGAGAGCATTAATGGAAGACTGATGTTATTTAATAAGGGGGTTAGGGGTTTTAAGTGTACCTTTCATTTACAATACTCCCCATTGGATGTCCACCACATTAAAAAATAAAATCTTGCTAGTAAAAAACCCTATAGGAAAAATCAAGCGAAAGAAAAAGAGTACAATATTCTTTGATTCTTTAAGTTATTCTTGGTATGTTAGGACTGCCTCATTTAAAATCTTGCCAATAAAACCCAATGGAACAAAACCTAGATGAAAAGGAAAAGAGTACAGTACATTAACACCCTTTTACGAGCATACTCTGCCTCATGTTGATATCCTTGAGTTCACGTATTTCCATCTTGTGTATTAACTTCTTGAATGTTGAGGTTCGCAATGACTTTGTGAATAAATCTACTAGATTATCATTTGAGTGTATTTGTTATACATCAATTTCACCACTCTTCTAGTGTTCATGTGAATAAAAAAAAATTTGGTGAAATGTGTTTAGTTTTATCTCCTTTAATATAACCTCATTTTATATATGTAATGCATGTAGTATCTTCAAATAATATTATCGAGTCACCTTTGATAGAGGAAAGTCTGCATGCTTCCTGAATATGTTGGATCATAGATCTCAATCATATACATTTACAACTTGTTTCATGAATTTCAAGTATTCTGAATGATTTGATGATGTGATCACCATTGTTTATTTTACAAATCTCCATAAAATAGTAGTACCATTGCAATTAAACACATACCCTATTTGTAATTTAGCTTTATGTGGATCTGAAAGGTTTCTTGCATCTGCATATCCAAGCAATTGTTGTTTTGATTCCCTTGAATAAAATAGACTCATATCAGTAGTTCAGCGAAAATAATGCAATATATGTTTGATACCATTCCAATGTCTTCAAGTTGAAGCGGAACTATATCTTGCTAATAAATTGATAGAAAAAGCAATGTATGGCTATGTACAATTAGCAAGATATATAAGTACACCAATATCACTAAGCTATGGTACTTCAAGACCAAATTATTCACCCTTTTGCAATGACAAAATGGGTCATTTTCACATCAAGTGATTGGACAAACATTGGAGAACTTAAAGGATGCACTTTATCCATATAAAAACGCTTCAAATTTTTCTTAATGTATGTTGATTAATGTACTAAAACTCCATTTGAAAAATGCTCGACCTATAGGTCGAGACAAAATTTTGTTTTTCCAACATTCATCATCTCAAATTCCTTTTTCAAGTAATTTGTTATTCTTATGAGCCCTTTAAGAGTTCTAACAAGACTCAAGTTGTCGACATACATTGCAATAATTGTAAATCCAGTTTCTAATTTCTTAATGAAGATGCATGGACATATAAGGTTATTCACATAGCCTTTTTTTAGCAAATATTCGCTAAGGCAATTGTACCATATGCGTCCGAATTGATTTAATTCCTACAAGGATCTTTGTAACTTGATTGAGTACCTATTACGAGACATTATACTATTTGCTTCAAGAAATTTAAATTATTCAAGGATTTTCATGTATATATCATTATCCATGAATCCATATAAATATGTTCTAATAACATCCATTAGTCATGTATCCAATTCTTTTGAGACTATCAAACTAATTAAGAAACGAAATGCGATTGTGTCCATGATAGGAAAGTATGTTTCCTTGTAGTCAATACCAGGTCTTAACGAGAAACCTTGTGCTACTAATTACGCTTTATATTTTATGATCTCATTATTCTCATTGATTTTTCGTATAAATACTCATTTGTACCCAACAGGCTTTACATCTTTAGGTGTTTGGGCTATAGGTCTAAAAACTTATCGTTTTGTTAATGAGTTTAACTCTACCTGCATAGCTTCTTTCCATTTTGGCCAATCATTTCTATGTCGGCATTCTCCCACATTTCGTGTTTTGGGATCTTCATTTTTTTATGATATCAAAGACTACTTGGAAAGCGAAAATATTGTTAATAATAATATTATTTCGATCCCATTTTTCTCCTGTGTGTACATAACTTACTGAGATCTCACAATTTTCAAGTACATGTGCCTTTTTAGGGGCTTCTTATTCAATATGTGCCTCTTCAGGGACTTTCTGCATTATTTGTGCATCTTCTGGGGCTAATAGATTTATCAATTTTAGACTAATCAATCATTTTGATAGATTTTTTAAAAGTGCCAAGTTTTTCTTATGTTCTCCTCTTCTGGAGAGTTACATAATTTGAGCCAACAAGTCTACCAAGTTTCAAGCGTATCTTAAATCATTTGTTAATTGTCCTGCAAGGACATCAATCCATGCTAGAGTATTTGCAACTAGGATATGTGACTTTTTCATTTTCTTTGTATCAATGAATGCATCTGGTAATTGATTTGCAAGATTTTACAAATGAATAATCCTTTAAACTTCTAGTTCACATGGATTTGTACGAGAATCAAGATGGGTCATAGTAGATGCATTCCAAGTAATTTCTCATCATTCTTCAAGACTCGACTTTTCTCCCCCTAATGATGGGAAGACACAACACACTAAAAGGGGCCCCCAACGAAAACTTGGGATTTATATAGGTTTTGATTCTCCATTTATTATAAGATATGTTGAACCTTTGACAGACGATGTTTTAACAGTCCGCTTTGCAGATTGTCATTTTAATGCATGTCGTATAGGTGCAATTGTTACATATACCATACAGTCAAAGATTCATAAATGAGAGATATTTGGTTGTTTTCCAAGCACAAATTGTAGGTCGAATACAAACTAAAGCTGCAACATGCCTAATAGTATGTCCCCAGGCAAAAGTAGGTAACTTGGTTTTCATTAGTAATGGTCGAGCTATTAATTGGAGACGTTTGATGAAAGATTCTGTTAAACCATTTCGTGTATGAGTATGAGCAACATGATGCTCAATATTTATCCCTACTAACATGCAATGACCAATGAATGTTTGAGAAATAAATTCATCAGCATTATTAAGACGTATCATCTTAATTGGATAATCTAGAAATTGTGCTTATAATCTGATCATTTGTGCAATGAGTCTAGCAAAGGCAACATTACATGTAGAAATGAGGTAAACATGCGACCACCTAATACAAGCATCTATTAAGATCATAAAATAATGAAATGGTCCACATGGTGGATGGATAGGCCCACATATGTCCCCATGTATTCTTTTTGAAAAGACTAGTGACTCATATATGACTTTAGTAAAAGATGGTCTAACTTTACCTCGTGAGCAGGCAGCACATGAATATTCATTAGGCAAAAGAATCTTCTGGTTCTTTAGTGGATGCCCATGTGAGTGTTCAATTATTAGATGCATCATTGAAGACCCTAGGTGACCTAGCCTGTCATAGCAAAAGATAAAAACTTTTGGGTCGTTGAACTTTTGGTTCACAACAATATATGATTCAATAAGATTTATAGTTGTATAATACAACCCATATGAGAAAGTCAGGAGTTTTTCCATTATAAGATTTTGGCCAGATATAATGGAAGTAATGTAAAGTTATTCTATATTATCTTCATTCATAGTTTCAATATGATATCCATTTCTAAGAATATCTTTAAAACTGAGCAAATTTCTTCTGGATTTGCTAGAATATAAAGCATCATTTATATAGAATCTAGTTCCACTTGGTAGCATTCTGTTTGTTCTTCCAAAGCCTTCAACTAAGTTTGTAGTACCAGATATAGTACTTACATTAACTTTTATTAATGTCAATTCGAGAAAGTATCTTTTATCTCGAAGAATTGTGTGCATGGTTGCACAATCTGTGAGACATACATCATCCTCATTCATCTTGAGACCAAATAACACATGGATTTTAGATATAACTAATATGGAAAAAAATAAAATAAAAAATAAAAAGGACAAGGCATAATGTAAATAACAATATATAAAAATGTAATAATCAAATGTATATATAAGACATAATAATATATTATTTGATATATAAAGTATCACCAATCAATGTTAGTTCTATCATCATTTATTAATTAGTCAGTTTTTCCATTAGGACCTCCAAAGAAATCAATATCATAGTAAATTAGATCCAATCCATCACAATAGGTAAAGTTCATCTCTATTTTTTCTGCCTTTATTGATGCTTGGAAAGGATTGACCAAATGTTTGGTGTACGACAGGTATGCAACCAATGCCTCTTCATACCATATTTATAGCAATTATTCTTATGGTTCTTAGGAAGTTTATCTCATATACACTTCCTTTTTTCTTGTTTTGCCTCAGTATTATTCCATTTCTAGTGGTGCAATGAGGTTTTCCTCTTCTAAGAATTTGAAGAATTAATACCATAAGAACCATGGTATCGAGAATTTCTTCCACGGCCACAACCACATCCTCGTCCTCGTCCTCGTCCTCGTCCACGTCCACGTCCATGAGTTTGGGACAATATTGCATTCAATTCAAGGAATGGTTCAGATCCAATTAGACGAGATTAGTGATTTTTTATCAAAAACACATTATTTTGTTCAGCAACAAGAAGACATTATATTAATTCAGAGTATTTTGTAAATCTATGCTCTCGATATTTCTGTTGTAGGAGCACATTCGAAACATGAAATGTAACAAAAGTTTTTTCTAACATGTCTTCTTTTGTGATTTTTTTTCTTTACAACTTTAATTGAAAGATGATTTTGAATAATGTGGAGTTATATTCACTAATGAAAAAATAAAGGCTAATCTTAAATGAGAAAAACACCCAAGAGGAAGGGTGAATTAGGTTTTTAAAAATTCTTTTTGAACACAATAAATTCAAGCACAATAGAAGCAAATATAAAGAGATATAGTTAGAGAAATCAAACTCAGATTTTACAGTGGTTCGGCACTTCCTTGCCTACGTCCACTCTCCTCAAGCTCGTAACCGAGTGAGGGTTCCACTAACTTGAAGCTTCAACCAAGCTTATAATCTCCTTTACACTTGGATTCCGGCTCCAATGGGCTCTTACACAATCTCTTCAAGATTCAACTCACTTAAAGGCTTTAACACTCAATTTTATAGGAATGAATCCCTCAACCTAGCTCAATAATAGCTCAAATACAAATCAAAGCTAAGATGAATCACAAAGGTGCACTAAAGGATATGCAAGTGAAGATTTAATGCATCAAGAAAGAAATGAGAGCTTTTAAGGTAGGGTAGACAAATAAATGTAAGTGTTCTATTGCTCATAAATGAAGTGGAGCTCTCTATTTATAGGTTTCTAAACTCGGGAGCCAAGAAAATAAAAAAGCAACCTCAATCAGTCGAGCTAGGGGTCGACTGGATCACTAGTTATTGGAGCATTTAATGCTTTGTCAGGTTATCATTGCTTCAACTGAACTTTGACCGAACCTTGATTGGAGGTCTAATAGAAATGAAAATACCTCGACCGGGAAGGAAAGGTTACTAGAAGAGAGAGAGTGTTTTTGCACTCCTCGACCGGACCACGACCGAGAAAAGAGAACTGGCCGACTGGTACCCTAGCCGGTTGAGCTAGTTGGCCCAGTGCCTCAACCGGTTCAACATTTTGGCCCTGAAAACCTATCTTTTTTTGTTTTTTTCTCTTCTAACACTTAGGCAAGGTCTTTAGGTAAATTAATATGCCAATTTTAAAACGTTTTGCATAAGGTATATTTGATAAAACTCGGGTTTTAATGAAACTGTAACTTTAAAGAATAAACCGAGTTTTCCAAATATGCTGAAATGATATGTAAAACCTAAGTGCACCCATGCATTCATCTTACATTTGTTTCCTATGATTAAAGGTCTTCCAAACGTCTTGATCTTGTATCCATTAGGTCCTTTGATGAATTTCCAAATTAATACCTAAGATTCTTTACAATTCAAACCAATTAGTAACTTAACCATGGTTTGTTATCATCAAAACCTTATTAGAAGAACCTTTGGGCTAACAACTAAACCTTAAGTGTATTCATTCATATTAAGTTTTTGAAAGAATCACAGTTTTCTAATGGTCATATCTTTCCTTCAAATTACTCCATAGAGTAAAAAGGTCTTTTACCGTAAGATACTCATTTTTTAAACCTTCATGGAGATGATAGTGAAGGAGAATCAACACTTTTATGCAATCCTGCAAGGATGTTTGATTTCCTTCTTTGATCGTAACTCCAAGATTCATTGCATCAAGATGTATTCCAACATCAAGAATTCAAAATAGATAGTTCTTTCCCAAAATGTCAAGTGTCATAAATTCGAGTTTTGTGAGATTCGATATTGTCAAATAACTTTAGATATATGACAAAATAATATTATTATAATCAATTATAATAAATTGATAGCATTGGTATAACTTTTTATTATTATTAAAACCAAATAATTTACTTTTAACTTTTAACAATATATAACACATATTAAATGAACAAAATCAATAGAAATATAATATGTAAAATTTTATTCTATATAAACAACTTCAAGTTATAAGTTAGAGAATTACCTTTAAAACAATTTGTGTTGATAACATGTTGTAAAACAATGATAAATGTGACTCTAATAAAAGTAGAGACAATTATATATTATTTTGATAATAATATATAATGGGGAGGAATGAATCAAGGAAGAGAAGTGAGAGAGTTAAGAGAATGAAAGAAAAAGATAATAAGAGAGAGAGAGAGAGAGAATAAAAGAAGGCTTTTTTATCGGGATTAGTTTGTGCAAGAGATAGAGACCTTTTATAGGCCTCATATAAGTCCTGCATTAATGCCTCTATTTATTCATATTAATGGAGGGCATTACTGAAAGATTTATTATGTTATTTAATAAGGAGGTTCGAGGTTTTAAGTGGTAACATTCACCTTTCATTTACAATATATATATATATATATATATATATATATATATATATA
>JAAKHE010001712.1:6582-23411 GCA_011039315.1 Vitis labrusca
GGATTCCAAATAACTCTCCTTAATCTCATATTGCTTTGGTGATCAAAAAGCTATCAAAACACCAAAACTTAACACAAATTGATTAGAAGTGATTGTAAGGGTCCTTAACATGTTAATTGGGTTAAAAGACAATAACTACTACTCAAAAGTGTTTAAAAGAGTTAATTGCAAGCTATGAAATAGCACTTTTTGAGTAGTAATCAGACGGCCGACAGGGCCACATGTATTGTGTTTTCAGATGATGACTTGCCACCTGAGGGTTTAGACCATACACGCCCTCTATATATTACAGTTGGTTGTTTAGGCCATAGAGTTCTATCCGTCCTATTGGACAATGGCTTGGCCTTGAACGTTTGCCCATTGGCTACTGCTATTGCCCTTGTTATTCACATTTAGACTTTGGTCCCTCTACACAGACGGTCAATGCATATGATAGTACTAAGAGGGAGGTCATGAGTACCTTGATGATAGAGTTCTGGAGCTATAGCAAAAGGCTTATTGCTTATCAAGTAAAGTGATTGAACTATTTTACTTGGGCGGATGGGTAGAAAGTCATTCGATTCGATGCCTACCAAATAATTCTCTATGGTGGAACAAAATATCTCTCATTTCCCTCTCGAATAAATTACGGAGCCCGCAAGGGGGTTGTAGATACTGCTGTACGAATATCAGATGCTGGTGTATTAGCAGACGATATATATATGGGCCCACGATGCATCGCCATTCGAAATCTATTGATAGTTCCTAGAGCTCCTTGTAAGGCTTGTTGTTGTTGATCGGTTTGGGTACATTCTCCACACTATTCTAGTTTTTGAGGATTCCCACATCATTTAACCTGCTAGTGGGCCGACCTTGGATTCATAGGGCCGGGGCTATTCCATTTTCCCTTCATCAAAAAGTGAAGTTTATACATAACAGGCAGGTCATCACGGTACAATCTCCTAAACATATGTTTGCATCTTCTGAGCCGATGTTTCAAATCAGTCATAGTGAGGATGACCTATTTTTGATCGGGTTTACGTTTGATGAGATGCATACTCTTGAGGTTGAGGACTTCTATAGAGATTTCGTAGCTATGACATTTTATCAACATAGTAGCATGATGGTGCTTCACATGATGAGGGGTATGTCTTTTCTGCTAGACATGGGATTGGGACGACATCAACATGGACCCATGCAGTTTGTAGCTACTGTTGATCATGATACACCATTTGGGCTTGGGTTTGTTCCTACAGAGGCTGACTATAAGTATATGGCGCGACTGCACAGGGAGAGGGTGGGAGCTCGTTTGACTTGCACACCATTTGATTATCTTGTTCGTCCTTATAAGATGAGCTTGGCAGACTACTTCGTCAGAGGATCAGAGGTCCATCCTCATATGGGAAATTTTGGCGTTGTGACTGATATAAATGGAGTGGATGAACTTCAGCATCAGTTTCACCATTTATAGTTAGGAGATGAGACTTCTGGCACACTAGTTTAAGTGATGATTGCTCATTCGTCACCAAATCGAGCTAGTTTCTTATCTTTGTGCTTTTCAGAGGAGACTATTGATTGTGGAGCAGTTGTTAAGCCTACTAAGGTGATTGATGGGGTTGTTCCTCGTGATGAGTATCGGGATGAGATGAATATGCTAAGTATGAGTCAGATTGCCAAGATGGTTCAACCTGAGCCTGCTTCAACATTCGATCTGTTCAGGGTGTCTGCTATCGAGGATGTCGAAGAGATCCAGACAGTTCTTGCTCCAGAGATTATGGAGGATGTTACAGTTGGTGATGATTTATTTGAGGACACTTTTAGCTCTATTGAGGGAGTGTCCGACTTTGTGGACCCATCTCTTTCATTTGACATTTTATCGAGATTCATTTCTCGTCCTGACGATGTTTATGATTCTGCATCTATGGATTTGAGTATTTTGGAGTATTTGCCTGACTCTTGTGATAGTATTTGTATATCTACACCCCACTCACCCACTCCATAGATATTTGATATAGATGATGAGATTGCGCTGCCTACTTCAGATAGAGACTCTTTTGATCATGACTTAGATCTCATAGATGAGAGAGTTTCACTTATTATAAGGGATGTTGAGACTGTTGATTTTGGTACAGAAGATCAACTTAGAGAGCTGAAGATTGGTTCACTCTTGTCTACAGATGAGAGAGATGGACTTATTCATTTGCTTAGGTCATACTTGGATGTTTTTGCATGGTCTTATGAGGACATGTCGAGTCTTGATCCCTCTATAGTCCAGCACCACTTGCCTATCCTATCGCATGCCAGGCCAGTTAAGTAGAAATTGAAGCGATTACACCCGCGTTGGAGTCTACAAGTGAAAGAGGAGATTCAGAAACAACCTAGTGTCGAATTTATATCAATGGTTGAGTATCCAAAATGGTTGGCTAATGTCATTCCTATTCCCAAAAATGATGACAAAGTTGGAGTTTGTGTTGACTTCAAAGACCTTAATAAAGCCAGCCCTAAGGATGACTTTTCTCTCCCACATATTGATTTATTGGTCGATAGCACTATAGACCATTCAATGTTGTCTTTCATGAATGAATTTTCAGGGTATAATCAGATTTTGATGGCTCTAGAGGATATGGAGAAAACAACCTTCATTACTGAATGAGGTACCTACTGTTATAGAGTTATGGCATTTGGGTTGAAGAATGCAGGAGCCACTTATCAGAGAGTTGCTACTACTTTGTTTCATGACATGATGCATAGGGATGTGGAAGTTTATGTGGATGATATGATTGTGAAATCCCAAGGTAGAGCAGATCACCTAGCAGCTCTAGAGAGATTCTTTGAGAGGATTCGAAAATTCAGATTGAGGTTGAACCCCAAGAAATGCACATTTGGAGTGACTTTTGGGAAATTGTTAGGGCATATGGTTAGTGAGCGGGGCATAGAGGTTGACCCAGATAAGATCAAAGCCATACTTGACACACCTGTGCCGAGGACTAAGAAAGAGATTAGGGGTTTCCTAGGTAGGTTACAATACATCAGTCATTTCATAGCCAGATTGATAGACATATGTAAGCCCATCTTTCATATTTTGATGAAGAACCAACCAACAGTTTGGAATGATGATTGCCATATTGCATTTGAGAAAATCAATGGGTACTTGATTTCTCCTCCTGTTTTAGTGTCTCATATGTCGGGACGTCCACTTCTTCTGTATTTGTCAGTTTCAGACATGGGCTTGGGATGTATGCTAGCTCAGTTTGATGACTCAAGGAATGAGCGAGCTATTTACTGTCTGAGTAAGAGGATGTTGTAGTATGAGATAAGATATGTTATGATTGAGCGTCTCTACTTAGCGTTAGTTTGGGTCACCAGGAAATTGAGGCATTACATGACAGAGCATTCAGTGCACTTGATTTCTCGCCTAGATTCGTTGAGGTATTTGTTTAACAGGCCCGCATTGACTGGTAGATTGATGAGACAACTCGTAGTTTTGATAGAGTTTGATATTTAGTATGTTTCTCAAAAGTCTATTAAGGAAAGCATTATCGTCGATCACTTAGCCTCATTACTGATATCTGAGGGTAGACCAGTTGACGATGATTTCCCAGATGAGGAGTTCATTGCTATGACTAGCTTATCAGGTTGGCACATGTACTTTGATGGTGCAACCAACCACTCAAGGTTTGGGATAGGCATTTTGTTGATATTCTCCCAAGGTAATCATATTCCAAGGTTAAATCGTTTGGCATTTTCATATCGACATCCCTCCACGAACAACATAGTTGAGTATGAAGCTTGTATCCTCGGTCTAGAGACTACATTGGAGCTTGGTATTAGACAAATGGAAGAATTTGGTGACTCCAATTTGGTACTTAGACAAATTCAGGGTGATTGGAGAACTAGAGACGTAACGTTTAGGTCGTATCACGCTTATTTAGAGTTACTGGTTAGGAGATTTGATGACTTGAGATATACTCGTCTACCTAGAGTGCAAAACTAGTTTGTTGATGCTTTAGCTACCTTAACTTTTTTCGTGGACTTTTCGACTGATGTGGTTATACATCCATTGCTGATTGAGTCGAGCTTTGCACCCACTTACTGTTGTCTGATTGGAGAGACAGAGGTCTAGGAGAATCTACCTTGGTATCATGACATTTGTCGGTTTCTTAGATCTAGCACATGCCCAGAGGCCGCCATAGCCAAGGATCAGAGGGCACTAAGGCAATTGACCACTAGATTTGTAATTTGTGGAGAGACTTTATATAGGCGATCAACTGATGGTATGCTTTTATTATGTTTAGGTCGAGCCTCTGTAGATCGAGTGATGAGAGAGGTTCATGCGGGAGGTTGCGGTCTACACATGGGAGGACACATGCTAGCCCGTAAGATTATGAAGACAAGTTACTTCTAGTTAACTATGGAGACAAATTGTTTTCAGTTTGTTCAAAGATGTCTAGAGTGTCAGATTCATGGTGATCTCATTCATGCACCATCATCAGAGTTACACGTTTTGACCTCGCCATGGCCGTTTTCAGTATGGGGTATTGATATTATTGGGAAGATTTCACTGAAATCTTCTAATGGTCATGAGTTTATCCTAGTTGCCATAGATTATTTCACCAAGTGGGTGTAAGCTACATCATATGCGTGGTTGACATCTGCTAGAGTCGCCGGTTTCATCAGGTCACACATCATTTGTCGTTATGGGGTGCCACATGAGTTGATTTCAAATAGATGGGTACACTTTCAAGCTGAGGTTGACACTTTGTTGCAGAAATATGGCATCCGACATCATAGATCTTCTGCATACAGGCCACAGACTAATGGGTCAGTAGAGGCCGCAAATAAGAATATTAAGAAGATTTTGAGGAAGATGGTTGAAACCTCTTAAGATTGGTCAGAGGAACTTTCTTTTGCATTGTGGGCATATCGTAGCTCTTTTCACATCTCTACAGGAGCTACACCTTACTCTCTAGTGTATGGTATGAAGGCTGTTTTGCCAGTCGAGACAGAGATGGGTTCATTGAGAGTAGCTCTCGAGCAACAGATTTCTGAGACATAGTGGGCTTAGACTCGATTTGATCAGCTTAACCTTTTAGATGAGAGGAGATTGAGAGCAGCAGATCATGTCCAGGCCTATCAAAGAAAGATGGCTCGTGATTTTATGAAACGGGTTAAGCCTAGACTATTCCAAAAAGAGGATTTAGTTTTGAGGATTCTCAGAGGCTTAGTTGGAGACCCTAGAGAGAAGTTTAGACCAAGTTGGAATGGGCCTGATGTTATTCGAGAGTTAAATCCAGAAGGGGCTACATGGTTAACTGACTTAGATGGAAACCAATTTTTAGAGCCTACCAATGTAGATCAGTTGAAGAAGTATTATGTTTGAGATTATGGTCGTAGAATGGGTGACTATTATTTCGGTTAGCCTTACACCTTAATACATTTATTGATATATTAGACCGTAGCTAACCCGTTGAGCCTCATGTGGTATGTTATAACCTTTTCTTTTCTATAAATCTGCTCATCATTTCTATACTTGGATTGGGACCCTTTAATGTATAGTTATGTTTTGTTAGGAAAGTCTCATAAGCTTTGGACTTATAGGCTTATCTTTTTCATCTTTGCTGTTATCACCTCATCACCCTATCTGTTACGTTCCATTATTTTCACAGTTTCATCTCAATCCTGGCTTTTGCCATTGGTTGTTACATTTCATATTTCCTTCACTTGGAATGATGATTTTTCATATACTAATGCATAAAGGGCAGTCATATCACTCCCTTCATCCCATCATTTGACATTGATTCGGAGATTTTAGTTTGAGAGATTGTCTTATGGGATGGGATTCATGTATTCATCAGTGATTTGAGAGAGTTTATTCGTTCCTTGTAGTTTCTCATTAGAGTATGATTTATTGATGACCAGGGTATGCGCATTCGCAAAAAAAAAGAAAAAAAAGAAAAAAAAAGTGCAATGATATGTTTGTACTTGATATCCCACTCCATTGAGCATGTGTTGCTATTTAAGGGTTTATTGGGTTTATCATTGAGGGTTTGTACGAGTTTTCCATGAGGACTTTTCACTCCTTGAGTCACTTCCATTATACATTTGGAAGGACAAAATTTTTCATGAGATTTTTTAGTTTTGTGAGATCCTTTGTTTCCTGGATCAGAGTTGTTGTACTTTATAGGTATGAAAGTTGAGTAACATTTCACTAAGGTCTTTGAATCAGTGTCTTCTTTACTACTCTATTAGGGGTGATATGATTTACCTTGTTGTACTGATATGTGTTGTTCATTATTCCTTTTTACTTTCTCACTACCTTCATTTGATTTCTCATCATTTCTTTCTTACTATTTATTCCATTTTTTTGTCTCATTCCGACACTTTTACACCTTCTTGATTCGACACCTTTCTTCATGATCCACTGATGGCTTGTTTGTTGACTCTCCTTAAGTTCACTTGCAAGTGAGATTTTTCTATGCATTACACTATACACGAGGGTATGGATTTTATCATTAGGTATTTGAGCCTAGCTTCCCTTCATTTCTTTCACCCTATCACCCTGACCTACGTTACGTCCCGCGTCTTAAGACCACCCTAAGGCCATGAGATCAGACGTTATCTTTGACAGTTTTCACTTGGACGAATTTTTGTAGATTGGTTTAAGTATAGTCGTTACTATGTTTTCTCTTATGGGAGATACTTTTGGAAGCATTTGGTTTCTCTATTTTGCTTGGCATAATGATGTTTGATGGATTTTTGAGTTTGGAGACAGTCCATTGATGATATCGGAGTCATCATTTTGTTGTGCACCAGATATCCACACTGGGGCATATTTCCCCTCTACTCTGAGATCCTTAGTCATGGTTGGGTTGTATGGCTATCCTTGATCTTGATTATTGAGATGTTTGATTGATGTTAACAGATGGTTGATTGACGTTCACAGATATTTGGTTGACGATGTCATATTCTTTGTTGTACATTAGATATCCACATTGAGGCATATTTCCCTTCTACTCTGAGATCCTTAGTCGTGGTTGGGTTGTGTGGCTATCATTGATATTGATTATCGAGATGCTTGATTGATGTTAATAGATGGTTGATTGACGTTGACAGATGTTTGGTTAGCGATGTCATATTCTTCGTTGTGTACCAGATATCCATACTGGGGCATATTCTCTCTCTCATCGATGAGGTTTGATTAGGCGGTAGTACGAGGATAGATGATAGGAATTGGTTATTTACCTCGTGACTTTGACATTAGATCTTGTACATGGGCATATTTCCCCCATGTTCTTTAAGTATTTTTGGGATTGAGATGGCTGCCAGCTTGATTTCAGATTGAGCATTAGTCTAGGACTTCCGATGATTTATGATATCAGGACCTTCCAACACGGTCTGGTATAAAGATGGATCACATCAAGTTTCACCTGAGGAGCATTGATGGGTTCTTTAGTCAGGTGTTTATGTGATAGTTTGTCTCCATCATATTTACATTGTGGATTGGGTTATCCGGATGAGTAGTATCTTGTGCATTTTGAAATTTGTTTTTAGATGGGTTGCGATGTACACACTTCGAGATTCAGTTTATGAAATTTTTCGATATATCATCTCTCATGACCTGGAGTCATTTTTCTTATTTATGACCTGAAGTCATTTTTCTTATTTATGACCTAGAGTCATTTTTTTTCCATTTAGAGCCCAGAGCTCACGACCTAGAGTCATTTTTCTCATTTATGACCAGAAGTCATTTTTTTCCCATTTAGAGCCCCGAGCTCACGACCTAGAGTCGTTTTTCTCATTTATGACACAGAGTCATTTTTTCTCATTTATGACCGAGAATCATTTTTTTTTTCCATTAAGAGCCCAGAGCTCACGACCAAAAGTCGTTTTTCACAAGAGTTGTTTTTCACATTTATGTCCTAGAGTAATTTATTTTCCATTTAGAGCCCAGAACTCACGACCCAAAGTCGTTTTTCTCATTTATGACCAAGAGTCATTTTTTTCCTTTTCCATTTAGAGCCCAAAGCTCAAGATCCGGAGTAGTTTTTCTTATTTATGACCACGACTCACTTTTCTTCCATTTAGAGCCCAGAGCTCACGACCCAAAGTTGTTTTTCTCATTTATGACCCAAAATCATTTCTTTTCCTTTTAGAGCCCAGAGCTCACGACCTAGAGTCGTTTTTCTCATTTATGACCCAGAGTCATTTTTTTCCATTTAGAGTCCAAAGCTTACGACCCAGAGTCATTTTTCTCATTTTATCCTAGAGTCATTTCTTTTCCATTTAAAGCCCAGAGCTCATGACCCAGATTCGTTTTTCTTATTTATGACATGGAGTCATTTCTTTTCTGTTTAGAGCCTAGAGCTCATGACCCAGATTCATTTTTCTCATTTATGACCCAGAGTCATTTTTTTTTTCCATTTAGTGCCCACAGCTCACGACCCAAAGTCGTTTTTCTCATTTATGACCCAAAGTCTTTTTTTTTTTTCATTTAGAGCACAGAGCTCACAACCCAGAGTCAATTTTCTCATTTATGACCTAGAGTCATTTTTTTCCACTAAGAACCCAAAGCCAACAACCTAGAGTCATTTTTCTCATTTATGACTCATAGTCATTTTTTCCATTTAGAGCCTAGAGCTCATGACCCAGAGTCGTTTTTCTCATTTATGACCCAGAGTCATTTATTTTCCATTTAGAGCCTAGAACTCACGACCTAGAGTCGTTTTTCTCATTTATGACCCAAGGTCATTTCTTTTCCATTTAGAGCCCATAGCTCACAACCTATAATCGTTTTTCTCATTTATGACCCAGAGTCATTTCTTTTCCAATTAGAGCCAAGAGCTCACGACATAGAGTCGTTTTTCTTATTTGTGACTTAAAGTCATTGTTTTATTCATTTAGAGCCTAGAGCTCACGACCTAGAGTAGTTTTTTCTCATTTATGACCTAGAGTAATTTTTTTTTTCCACATAGAGCCTAGAGCTTACGACTTAGAGTCATTTTTCTTATTTATGACCCATAGTCATTTTTTTTTTCAATTTCGAGCCCAGAGCTCACGACCTAGAATCGTTTTTTCTCATTTATGACCTAGAGTCATTTCTTTTCCACATAGAGCCTAGAGCTCACGACCTAGAGTCGTTTTTCTCATTTAGGACACAAAGTCATTTCTTTTTCGTTTAGAGCCCAAAGCTCACCACCTAGAGTCGTTTTTCTCATTTGTGACCTAGAGTCATTTTTTTCCATTTAAAGCCTAGAGCTAACAACCCAGAGTCGTTTTTCTCATTTATGACCTAGAGTAATTTCTTTTCCATTTAGAGCCTAGAGCTCATGACCCAGAGTCATTTTTCTCATTTATGACCTAGAGTAATTTTTTCTATTTAGGGCCCAAAGTCGTTTTTCTTATTTATGACCCAGAGTCATTTTTTTCCATTTAGAGCCTAGAGCTCATGATCTAGAGTCATTTTTCTCATTTATGACCTAGAGTAATTTTTTTCCATTTAGAGCCCAAAATCGTTTTTCTCATTTATGACCTAAAGTCATTTATTTTCCATTTAGAGTCCAGAGTCATTTTTCTTATTTATGACCCAAAGTCATTTTTTTCCATTTAGAGCCCAAAGCTCACGACCTATAGTCGTTTATCTCATTTATGACCCAAAGTCATTTTTTTCCATTTAGAGCCCAAAGCTCACAACCTAGAGTTGTTTTTCTCATTTATGACCTAGAGACATTTCTTTTCCATTTAGAGGCCATAGCTCATGATCGAGAGTCGTTTTTCTCATTTATGACCCACAATCATTTCTTTTCCATTTAGAGCCCAAAGCTCATGACCTAGAGTTGTTTTTCTCATTTATGACCAAGAGTCATTTGTTTTCCATTTAGAGCCCAGAGCTCACAACCTAGAGTTGTTTTTCTCATTTATGACCCAAAGTCATTTTTTTCCATTTAGAACCCAGAGCTCACGACCTTGAGTCGTTTTTCTCATTTATGACACAGAGTCATTTCTTTTCCATTTAGAGCCTAAAGCGCACGACCTTGAGTCGTTTTTCTCATTTATAACTTAGAGCCATTTTTTGTCCACTTAGAGCCTAGAGCTCACGACCCTGAGGAGGAAGATTGGCGGCAGCAAAACGGGAAAAGAAGTGGCGACACCAAAACAGGAAAATGATTAGCGACACCAAAAAAAGAAGAGAATTGGCAGCACCAAAAAGCAAGATGAGGAGTCGATTGAAAAGAAGAAGAAAAAAAAAAGATAGAAGAGCAAGATGATGGAAGGACCATGAAAATTAAAATAAATTAAAAAAAAGGTACAGTTGCACCATTCAGATATCCAGAGAAAGGTGTAGGTAAATGAGAAAGAAGAATGAATGAAAGAAAGCTGAGTTTTTGGGGACGATCTTCGGTCCAGTTTCCCTCATTAGAGACGTCAAAGATGCGCTGATTGACTGAAGCTGTGGCTGCTGATGTTCTCCATCCGAAATGGTGGCAAAAGCTCCATCAGACCCTTGAATGAGAGAGGTTGATGCAAACTTCTTTTTCTGACGTGAGCGAAATTCATCGATCATCTGTGTGTTTACCGGCGGAGTGCTGCCATCGTGACAGATCCCGCTTTGTGTCTCATGCGTCTGGATCTTCGCCAGTCCGTTACGTGGAATGACTCCAACATTGGAAGGAGTGATAGGAGCACGCTGATTTTGAGAGGGCAATTTTAGTTCAAGTAAGGGGAATATATTTGGTGACTGAGATAAGAGGGCAAATGAGAGAGTCTTCCATCCAAACAACTACAAATCGAGTTCTGAAGCATGATCCTGCACTGTTTGTGCCGCCACATCACCTTGTGCCACACCCGCGCATATCCGGCAACACACTACTGCCATTGGAGATCTGTACCAGCTTACCAGTTCCGCCACTTGAATATCGCACACTAATTCGAAAGAAAGGGCCACAAATTCCATATAGGGAAGAAAACTATGAAAATGTAAGTTTATGTTTTTCTTTTAAACTAATTTTGATTTTGTTTTGTCCTATTATGTCTTTAGTTAAGAAATTTTTTTAATCTTAGTTTAGTTTATAGTAATCCTATTAGTAAAATTCATGTACTGATCTTGTTTTAATTTAATTTCAATCTACTTGTTTGGTTTGCGTATTGAAGGTTCGGTTTATGGTTTTTTATTTATTTATTACGAATTGATTATTTCATGTATATTTTAGTTAATGACTTACTTTCAAATTCTGTGATTCCAAATTTTGATATCCATTTAATTGTGTAACGACATGATATATTTGAGAATTCTTGATTGATTAATTTTTTGGTTCCTATTTTGATTTTTTTTTAACTAAATTAATTAATTATTATTGATTCATTATTTTAGTTTGAAAGTTATGATTTTTTTAATTTAATTATGATTTATTATCTTTAGTTTGACAAATTAGAATTCTTAAGTATTGGTTTGGATAATTATTGATGATAATGGAAAAGTTAGGATTTTTAAGTGTTTGGATAATTTTTTATGATAGTTTAAAAGTTAGAATTTTGATTAATATTAGTTTTGTTTCGTTCTTAGTTGGGAAATTCATAATTTCAAATAGTTTAGTTTCACTTTATCTTTCAGTTTAGATGTTATTAAAATTCTAGTTTATTAGTTCAATTGATTCCATGCTACTATTTTCATATCCTAAGTTTGTTGATTTAAATTCATGATTCATCCTTTTTAGTTTTTAAGTTTTAGAATTTAAGTTGGTTAATTTATTTCATGTTGCGTTGTTATATTCATGTTTAAAAAAAATTGTTGACTCTAGTTTTGATTGATCATGTTTTAGTTGATAGTTTTTTTTTTTATAGAATTTTAATTAGTTTGATTGGTCTCATACTATTTGGTTTATGTTTTAAGATTGTTAATTTCATTTTTCTACTAATTCTATGCTTTAGAATTGTAGTCAATTAGTTTAATCTATCCCTATGTCATCGTTTCGTGTTTAAAGATAGTTAATTTTAGTTTTTAACTGATTTTATTTAGTTTATGTGTTTATTTTCTTTTATTTAATTGATTAGTTTACTGTTTTGTATCTTGTTAGGTTTATGACTTAAAATCATCAATATTAGTTGATATGTGTTGTTAGTTTTGTTTTAAAAGTCAAATAATATTAGCACTTATTTGATTTTATCTTAAGTTTAAATGTTTTAAAGTTCCAGTGCTTGTAATATCTAACAGGCTTTGGTTTATCACTTTGGTCATCCTTTGTCAAATTCAATTTCTAGAGGCCATAAAAAAAATAATGATGATTGGCTCTACTCTCACCACTTTAGTCGGCTTAGTTGTCTAAAATTCTATTTTGTGATTTTATTTTCCTTTGGGTTGCCTATGTTTGATCCTTGAGTATTGTCATTTGCGAATAATGTCTTTTCTTTTAAAAAACAAACCTTTTCCCAAAATTTACTTCATTAAAATTTATTTTAAAAATTCATTTAGAGTCATTGGAATCAAAATCTCATTTTCTTAAATAATGTGCAACTATGTTTTGATCGGTTATCATATTTCTCAGTTTTCGATAAAAGCTATGGTTTTGAGTAAGACACGAATCCTAGCTTGTGGTCCCAAATAAATGGGATAATTCTAGACTAGATTCATGTAGGGCTTAAGAAGTGCTACCTTTTAGAGGTACCTTCCCAATAAGTAACCTGATCCCCGGACTTAGACTCGGGTTTTTCAAAGACATATTTTTCCAAAAATTATAGAGTCACTTTTTTAGGGTTTTCTTTCTTGTTTTATTTTCCCTTTTAAAATAAAATAAAATAAGTAGCAACTCCGACTTTTCCAAAATCAAAATTTTCACCAAATAAAAGTGAGTCTTGCCGATGGAGTGATAGCGCACGTGAAAAATATGGGTCCACAATATATATTATAATTTAATTGAAAATAATAATATATTATAACTAATCTATTTAATAAAATTTTTATATATTTGTTTTATTATTATTATTATATCAATTGAAATCATTTTTTTAATAAAAGTTGAAATAAATTCTTCATGCATTTATATATTTATTATTAATATTATATCAATTCAAATTGTTTTTTTTTCACAAAAGTTTACCTATTTGTAATATATTTTGTATTAAATGGTTCTTTCTCTCAATGTGTTTACCCTTCTAGTAGTTTCTTGGTTATTTAAATTGTATCATTGTCTCATTATTGTCACAAAACAATGTCATAGGTGATGCAACTAAGGATACTACCCCAAATCCCTTCAAAAGCTCCCTAAGCTAAATGATTTCATTTATTGCTTAATAAGTTGCAATGTACTCAACTTCCATGATAGAGTCAACAATGAAAAATTGTTTCACACTTTTGCAACTAATAGTAGTACCACCAACAATAACTAAAAAATCGAAAGTAGATTGACAAGAATCCTTATCAAACTAGAAGTTTGAATTTATGTTCCTTGTGGTTACTAACTCACCACTCTAAAAACCAAGCATATAATCTCTCATTCTCGCAAAATACTTAAGTATATGTTTGATTATTGTCTAATGTTCAAAGTCTATAGTAGATTGATATCTACCCACTATACCTACTCAAATATTCAATCTAGCACATAACATCCTATACATAAGGTTATTGATTTGAGATAAAATATGTGCTCAAATAACACATATATGATATGATTTATGCAATATGAAAAAAGTTAAATTATCCAACTTAACTCATATTAATGCTAATACCCTACCTATGGATGTAGCATACATTTTGAGCTTAATTTCAAGTTTAAATGAGGAAAATAATGCAAGTTGCAGAAGTCATTTTCAACCAAAGTAAAATAAGGAGTCAATTATGCTTATAATGACATTCAACACCTGTGGAGACATGAGAAATGTCCATACAAGGGCAAAACAAGGAATTTATGAGTATTAAAGATAATAAATTAATGTTATTAAGAGAGGTAGAAGGCAAGCAACCATGAGGCAAACTTAAAATGAAATTTAGAACTCAAACATGATGACAACACATATCTTAAATTTGACGTGATTTTTGAAGGAACCATGCAAGAATACACTAACTCCAACCATCATTTAGCATTTACCTCTTCATCAATAAAGGGTCTCTTAGTCATTTTACCCTTTATATAGAATTCATCAATTGAAAGATTTTCTGGAAATGAGTGTAATGTTGCAAACTTAACCAAACTTTATATCCTATTTAGATTTATATGGCCTAGATGTAGATGTCATAAGTGCGATTTACTAGTGTTAGGTACTTTTCTCTTTAATGAGATATGGTTATTTTCAACACATGGTAATAAAGAAATAAGAGTAATACGAAAGAGATTGCCAACCAATGGGTTTAGCAAAATCATTCTTTCTAATAAAAACACTTTTATTGAAATAAAGTGAATAATTATATTTATTTAAACTAGAAACCGAAACAAGCTTCTTTATAAACTTAAACATATAAAGATAATCCTTGAGTTCTAAATGACAGTTATTTTATAAAACTGGGACAATATTACGACTTGCACAACTCTCCTCATATTAACTGTTAGAGTCAGTTACATGTCTCTTTCCTTGAACTTCTTCTTAGTTTTAGTGACCTTAAAATCTAACCACCATGAGTTGGTAAAATCTACCACTAAACATGACTCAACTCAAAGTGAAGGAAACACAAATTCTTTTTTCTTCAGGTAGTTAGAGCATTTATTTCTTCCAATGACCTTTTTTTTACCACAAATGAAACATTTGCCTTTTTTTTTTGCTCTTACATTTCCCAAACTTGGACTTTCCCTAGCTGCTTGAAATTGTTCTCTTTCGTTTTGCTAGAAAAACTTGAAAAACCTTTTGACTACCATGTGAACACTTTTACGATCTTTGAGAATCCCCTCAATTGTCTGGAGTTCTATCATCAATTCTGGCAAGTTCATAAACAACTTATTCATAAAATAGTTGAGCTTAAACTGCTTGAAGGAATATGACAAAGTCTTTGAAATCATATCAACCTTGATCTCACCATCGATTTCATGCCAAGGATTTTCATTTCATTAAAAAGTGTAGTCATATGAATTATATAATCTTTAACGAGAGTTCCTTTCGTCATCTCGGTGCTTATAATAGTCTTAAAAACAACTTGTCTAGTTAAACTACCGTTGTCACTAAACATCTCTTGTAAACTACAAAGAATTTCATAAGTGTTGGCAATTGACATGTGTTGTTGTTGTAACACATTATTAAAAAATGAAAGTATAATATAATGGACCTTCTCATTTACCATTTTCCACTTAGAATGAGCATCCTTCTCTTTTACATGGAATGTTCATTAGGAATGAGTGACATAAAGCTTGAGTTACCTATTTTAGCTCTTATATTGAGAGCACTATGTTGAGTTTCTTTTTTAGTCAACATAGTTAGGTTCATTCAACTTATTATTAGTGAGAATAAGGGTGATTGGGTTGCAAGACATGATTCCTACAAAAAATGAAAACCCATGCATTAATTAAGGTTTGAGCATTTAAGGCATATTGGTAAGTTTAGTAAAAATGCAGTGCTTTCAAACGACATGTATCCATACAAAGTATCCTAGTATCATAAGAATTAGACCTACTTTAGGTAGGTCATGATTTTTATTACTAGGTAGAAGCCTTCTCTAATTAATCACCTTACCTCAAACTTGAAAAGTTATTATAAGATAATGATTAATATGTCTTTTATATTTAGCCCTTAGACTGTGTAAGTAAGGTCACCATAGGTGATTTTACCATTTTACACCTAAGTTAAGTGTATAACTAAGATCCTTAACATTAATGTTACCAAGTAAGGAGTTCCATCTCTAGAATCGACCACTTCCACTAAGCATATATAGTCGTGTTCTAATAGAAAAGCTTATATCCCTTGATTACTTAAGTCAACCCATTTTTAGGATAATGATGGATCCAAAATTAGGATGAGCTTGATTTTGAAGACTACAAGTTTATTAATGGCTTTTTCTTACTTAATATTTTGAAATAAAAGACATAAATTTGATTTTGGAAATTTCCATAAAATTAAATTCTCTATCATGAGGATTTTCAAATTATTATTTAGTTTCATAAATTGGAACAATTTTGTTTATAGGGAATATTCCTTTTATAAAGACTTTAAAATAGGAAAATCGTTTCTTAATTAAAAAATGTATATCCTTGAATATCTCAAATTTAGGAATTTTGAAAAAAAAATTAATTGAATGATAAGGACCATCACACTTAACCCCCCAAACCAACATTCTTCCATGTTTTCCCATGAACACCCTTTTTATCCTAAAAATTCATAACCTTTCTCATCAAGGTGTGATGTAAAACAATAAATTCCTTCTTAGGTTTGGCACATAGAACATAATAATAAGGAGAAGATTTTTTTTTCTAGGCAAGTTGATTCTTATAGTGTCAACTCTTAAAACATCACAAAATGTATTGTTACCTATGTGAACATGATGATTGCCGACTTTCATCTTTTTGAGTTCAAGAAAGTATTTTTTTCCATTTGACACATGTCTTGAATTTACAAAGTCAATATCGCAAACAATAATGTCATTATCAACAAGTAAACACTTAGATACCACACAAACCATATCATGACTTATTTTTCCAATATTGTTTATTATCATTTTTATTCTTTGGGCAATTAAATTTGAGGTGTCTAGCAATCATAGCAATTATTTATAAAGGATTTGAAATTTTTTTACTATTATTAAACTTGTTAAAACGTCTTCCTCATTTTTAAAAGTATTTCCTATTAGGTTTTTTTTTATCTTGTTTAGGATTAAATGATGAGGGTCCTTGTGATGGAGTTGGTCTTAGTATTAAAAATGATTCACTGTTTTTTTTTTT
>JAAKHE010001713.1:9153-40437 GCA_011039315.1 Vitis labrusca
GACTCAAGGATATTCTAGAAATGTGCAGTACTTTCCATGAAACAACTACTTCTATCCTACTGCTTATTAGAACAGCTGTCCACCACTCAGAAAAAACCGAAGCATATAGCTGCAGTGGAGGACCGTTGACCATTGAATTGCCACTACCGTGTGATCTATGCTACTAACCTTTGATTTCTGTGGAATAGTCTTCTTTTGCTTTGCAAGGTCTTTACTCAATCTACCGGGTTCATTGACATTTAGTATAATAGTTCTTCGACATTAATTGCTTTGTGGAATTGTCCCGATGACCTCAATTTCTTCAGCTCAGAACAAGTCTACATGTAAATTGGCTTGCGAGAATTAACAGAGTGCTCTCTCTTATGTCTGTGTTTAGTTATGGTACCTAATCTTTCTCCCATGTCATTCATTCTCCTCTTTCTTTTCCTGTTTCCTATCACATCTCATGCAAATGGTGAAAACCCATCTCCATTTGAGTTTATCAAGGATCTTGAGGGATGTCAAAAGGGACACAAAGTTAAAGACATCCATAAGCTCAAGAAGTACCTTCAACAGTTTGGTTACTTGAGCTATAGCCATTCCGAACACCAAACCCATGCCGACAATGATGATTTTGATGATCTCTTAGAGTTTGCCATCAAAACCTACCAGACCAATTACTACCTCAAGGCCAGTGGAAATCTAGACTCTGAAACAGTGTCCGTGATGGTGAAGCCTCGCTGTGGCGTAGCAGATATCATCAATGGCACGAGCAGAATGAGGTCGGGAAGCAGAAGCTATCCGCATGGCTATGGCTCTTTCCATACAGTAGCTCATTATTCCTTCCTCGCAGGATCCCCAAGATGGCCACCTTCCAAGACCCATCTCACCTATGCATTTCTTTCCGGCACCCCAAGTACGACCATGAGCGCAGTGACGAGAGCATTTGGCCAGTGGGCTTCTGCAACGAACTTCAGCTTTGCAGAGACTCAAGACTACACGAATGCTGACATGAAAATTGGTTTTCAGAGGGGTGATCATGGAGATGGGCACCCGTTTGATGGCCCCGGTGGAACCATTGCTCACTCTTTTCCCCCAACTGATGGAAGGCTTCATTTCGATGGGGATGAATCATGGGTAGTAGGTGCTGTTGCTGGTGCATTTGACGTGGAGACTGTTGCCTTGCATGAGATAGGTCATCTTCTTGGACTTGGTCATAGTTCAGTTGAAGGCGCTATCATGTTTCCCACCATTGCCTATGGAGTGACTAAGGGTTTGAATGAGGATGACATTCAAGGAATTCAGGCCCTTTACAACTTTTTAACTAGAACTGGCTCTTGCTCTTATGAAATTATGTAGATGTGGTGGATAGGGAGCTCTCTCCCAAAAATATGTATATATAAACTTTATTTTAGTTTTAATTCTAGATTAATATTTGTGGACGTTACTAAATCAGTTTCCATATTCAAACATGAATTCAGGTAGCAGTAAAAGTGTAAGGCAAACACTAAATACTTTGAAATTAAACTCAGCTTGAAATTTTTCTTTTTCTCACCGCTGTATAATCAACCAAAAGGACAATTCACATTCTTGGAATTGAAGATGTTATTGTTAGAGTGAATGATATATATATTATGAGCCTAAATCCTATAAATTTAAAATTTCAAGAAAATTGACAGTTCAACAGAATCTGACAATAATAAGAATTGGAAAATTAGTAAAACTCAACATAGAGAAGTATGTAGAAAAAGAGAAAAGACATAAAAAGACAAGTGTTAGACCCTTGACATAGACCATGAGACACTAAGGGGCATCATGAATGGGTATCTTGCACCCATGAGGGAAGCCCCTAGAGAAGGAGTAAGGTGACGAAGGGTTTATGACATCAGATTGGATGAAAAGCTGCAGGACTTGGGCGGGTGCATGAAGCCGCACACACAGGTTGCACACAAACCACACATGGGGAAGCACTCGGGCAGCATGCATGGGGCGCAAAGATGGTCGTGTGGAGACACACAACATGCAAGCCAAGGGTAGGTCTTGGCACACACAAGGGCCGCCTACATAGGTGTATGTAGTAGCAATACAAGAGCATGTTGCCTCGGCTTAAATGTGACTTCTGGGTGGACCCAAAAGAGGACAACACACAAACTATATATATAGATGTGTGGTTAGCAGCATGAGGTGAGAGACTCCTAATGTGAGACTCATAGGAGACCGAGTTTAGATGCATGAGGGAAGAGACTCCTAGTTCAAATGAGAAGCAGAGTCTTGATGCACAAAGAGATAGATTCCTGAAGCAAGATAACTCATGAATGAGTAGGAGTCCTTAGTTCCATTGTAATTATAATTGTAATTCGAGTAGGATTCAAGTCCTAGTGGGAATGGTCGATGTCATGGCCTATGAGGAAGTGTCCTAGTTGAACTAGGATGAGGAGTCCTAATCCAACAAGGAATGGGTGGTAGTAGCCACTCTATAAAAAAGGGATGGGAGAACCTCCTTGGACACATGTACATTCACACATTCATATGAAGGGATCTAGAGAGGGAGATCTTGAGAGTCTAGTTGAAATAGGATGAGCCTAGTGTAACAAGGAGTGGGTGACAACCACTCTATAAAAAAGGGGTGAGAAAACCTCCTTAGACACATGTACATTCACACATTCATATGGAAGGATTTAGAGAGGGAGATCTAGAGAGGGCATGACCTTGCCAACACTATTGTGGGAGCCTTGCTAATAGTTGGGGTTGGTGTCTTGTAATTCAGTGTGTGCTTGTGGGGATTCTTTTTATCTAATCTCATGTGGGTTTCATAAGGCTGGCCTAGAGGGGTATCTAGGAGCCACACGGACGTCGAGAGTTTTTGCACCTGTGACAACAAGGTACAATGGAAATTTGGTAGTTCAACATAGAGAGGTATGTAGAAAAAGAACAAAGATTAGAATGTGATATACATTGACGACTCAAATCAGAAAAATTGATTGCAACTCCATGGTTGATACTCAAGACTATTTTGTGTGCACTTTTTAGAATTTTTGTTCCATATGGCTTATTAACAAAATAAAAGATCAAATTTAGAATGAAATTAGAAAAAGATATTTTCATGAAAAAACAAATAAAAGAATTTAAGGATTTTTTTTACCATTTTACTAATTGAACATTTGAGAATTGCATTAAGTGATTCTTCTATAATAAACTGTTTTTTTCTCTCTAAATTGAAGAAAAAACATAAAAAATCTATAAAAAAAAAATGTAGATATTTATTAAGATGTTCTTTGGATACACTTTTTATCTTTTTTATTAAACATAAAAATTAACATTAACTCTTACATAAAATGTTGCAACTCTTATTAAAAAAATAGAGATTTATCTTATGTTTATAAAAATTACTATAAAAGTTTTTTAAAAATGATAACCTTAGAGCAAAAAAAAACTAAATTTTTCTAGAAGTATTTAATCCATGACTTTTTGTAGCCCTAAATCTCTTTTATTTTAGTTAAAATATTCCAAGGCTTTAATAAACAGAAAGATCTTTTTGTTAGAATTTAAATAATAATATTGATAATTTCTTCCACAATTATTAGGTGGGAATGACTAATTCAATTATTTGGTGAATGAAGAAACACGGATGGGTAGAAATTTTCAAAATACTTTCCAAGGTATTTTTCTACTATGGCTTCTAGCTACCACTTGATGCCAAGTAAAACTTAATCACTACACTTCTTTTGAAAAAAAACATGTTGTAATTTACATGATATATAATCTATTGAGGTTTATTTTAAAAAATATATTTTTTTTAAAAATCATTTTAAATAAATTTTTAATTTTTAAAAAAATAAATTTGTCTAAAAACTAAAATATAAAAAAAGAGTTTTATAACTTATTTGTGAAAATACGCTTGTATATAATATAAAAAAAATTAAAATAATTTTTTATATTTTAATTGATATTCAAAATACTTTTAAAAAAACAACTAAAATATTTTTTAAAAATTAATTTTCATTATTATTATTATTTTAAGTAAACTTTTTCTTTTCTTAAAAAAATAAAAATAAAAATAAAAAATAAAAAATTTGTTTTCGGAAATAGTTTCAACCCTAGACTCGACCAACTTTTCCATTTTTTTTATCCCATTCTACAAATAAAGAATTGACCATAATCTTTGAATATTCCAGCTAGAATATCCCTTTGGTGTACATGCTTTTCATTATTTCTTGTCCATTATCTAGCAGCTTCTTGGATGCCAAATGATTTAGTTTCTTTGAGACGTCTCTCTCCACTTCTCTCTCTGAGAGCGTCTTATATGTAGGATCCTCCTCATGAGCTGACACGTGGCAACCGGCCTTACCTTCACAGGCAAATCTCCTATAAACACGTGGCAACCTTTCGTCTCTATCCGGACAGGGTCCATCGGCCAGTAACATATATTCTAGATCCACCCTATCCGGAATCGGTTGTCAATGGCCAGATACCCATGCTCTTACGAGGCTGCAAGACATGCTCTAAACAGTGTCTCTAACCATACTCCACAGTCCATCATTCGCCTTCCATTAAAGGCGTACTAGCTAGGACGTCTGCATGTCTTTTCAAGCCGTTTGCCACATTTTGCACTCTGCTGCCTACAGAATGAGATGACAGATGCACCACCTGACCGCCCCACTAGCAATCACCATTCATCACCTAAAGGAGTAATGATTGCGTTGTCATCCTATAAGCAGCCATGACAACTGTGGAAGTAAATGGACCCCACCAGCCTAGATGTGACAACGAAACTCTAGACATTATAAAGCCCTTTAGGAAACTCAACGTAAAGGAAAGGATGTAAGAAAAACTTCAGATTGACTCCCAAAAGGAGAAATCATAGAAAATTGTCAAACTAACTAGAGCTTCAAATGGTGTGTCCGGACAACTTGTTCGGACATCTTTTGTAGGAAGAAAGAAGGAAGTGTCCTCTCAGTTAATTGAGCACCAACGTCTAGGAAACACTGCTATCCCGGTGGGTCGTGACATCAACATTGACATCGTCTGTGGGAACTCGACTTTCTTATTTATGAAGATGTCCACACCCTCAAGAAGTCGTTCATCAGCTATGGATGATGAAGGTTATTTTGATTGGCGTAAAAGCATGGAAAGACGACAACAAGAAAGCAAATGACAGGTGCAAGCCCTGCTCTAAGAAACGAAGAAAGTCGGGGAAGAAAACGAGGTATTAAGAATCCAAGTTTCATCCTCAGAACTTCCACGAAACCAGCAGCTTAGAGGCCTAGGAGCAAACTCTAGGCACAACCAGGAGACCACATATCCTGGAAACGTAGAACCTCTCCCTAATGTATGTGGTGTATGGCCTAACGAAGGACCTTTACTTACGTTTTGTGCGCTGCAAGACGAAAGCTCTGACTCTACTCGTGTCTCATTAAATAGGCAACGCGACAAAAGACCTCAATTATCTGACGTGATGCTTGCAAAGTTAGGACCTCAAGCTCCCGGCAAAGATAGGCTACACACAGCCACAGCACAGGGGACATACCCTAGGCTCTCAGCTGCACCCATCTCACAGGGTTATGCCTTGCACCAACCACTACGAAGGGTCAGGAGAGATTTAGCGAATGAAGCCCCCCTAGGCTCCATTAGCAGGCGGTTGAATGACATGCTCTCCACGCCTTTCAGTCCTCGTATTATCAACTACAAGCCCCCAAGAAGGTTCATTGTGCCAAAAAAATTTGCATATGACTGATCCAGTGATCCGTTTGACTATATCATGCACTATCGGCAACTCATGACCCTAAACATAGGGAATAACATGCTGTTGTGCAAAGTCTTCCTCGCCAGCCTCAAAAGTCAAGCTCTCTCATGGTTTCACCGGCTTCCTATGAATTCGGTTCATAATTTTAGGGATCTGTATGAAGCCTTTGTGGGGCAATACCTGTGCTCAACTCGACACAAGTAGAATATCAGCACCCTGCAAAACATCAAAATACAGAAAAATGAGTCCCTGAGAGAGTTCGTGAAACGCTTTGGACAGGTTGTATTGCAAGTGGAATCCTACAGCATGGATGTTGTCCTCCAAATTTTTAAGTGTAGCATATGCCCAGGGACGCCATTCTTTGAATCCCTCACCAAGAAACCCCCCACAACTATGGATAATCTATTTCGACACACGAAAAAATACTCTATACTAGAAGATGATGTCCGAGCGGCCACACAACAGATCTTAGTCACTGGCTAATCAGCCAGACACGACACGGTAAGAAACCTCAAGCATTCGAGCCAAAGAAGGCCTTCCGGCAAGAGGCAAGGCCAGCAACGCCAGCCTGAGCAATCCCCGCTTACACCGCTTACCGTGACGTATGAGAAGCTACTCTGTTTGATTCGTGAGCTGTCCGATTTTAGGTGGCCAAAACCACTGAAAACGGATCTAGCCAAAAGATATCACAGCAAAAAATGCGATTGTCACAAAGAACATGGACACACCACGGAGCAATGTATGAGTGTCCATTATCTGGTGGAAAAACTCATAAAAGCAGGACATTTAAAGCATTATGTCCACTAAAGAGCCAGAAGTGGGGAATCTTCCTACACTCAGGCCCCCGGGGCTCATCGGCTCCCGTCATTCCCAGAGCCATAATTAACTACATCCATGGTGGACCCTTGGATAAAGAATACAACTCCAAGAGGAAGAGACAGAGGCTGCTATGAGCCGCCACGGTCCAAGAGCATATTAGCTCCATCCGGTCTAGTCTAACCGACGGAAGCGCTCACCCAATAGATGGAGTAATCCTTTTTCCTCTAGTGGACCCTGCACAAGTGTTACAACCACACCGAGACACCCTCATCATGACATTAGGAATTGGGGACTTCGATGTGAGGATAATTCTGGTTGACCCGGGCAGCTTGATAAATCTCTAACTAGTGTTAGTAGTCAAACAAAAGGGATTTATACCTTCCAGCTTGGAGAACCCCGGACGGATACTATCAGGATTCAATGGGGCCTCAAAAACATCCCTTAGAGATATCGTATTGCCGATCCAAGCAGGTCCAGTCACCCTCAAAGTACAATTATCCATGGTAGAAGATTTATTTCCTTTCAATGTTATCCTGGGGCGTACCTGGTTGCACGGCATGAAACTCATCTCTTCTACATATCATCAAATTGTTAGTTTCATCACCCAAGATGGACAGATCGATCTCTACTGTAGTCAGCTGGCTGCCCGTCAATGTTACCAAGTTGCACGAGAGACTGGATCTAGTAATGATCGCGAATCTCCCCCCAAGCAAGCCGACCAGCCCAACCAATAGCATTTACAGTATCCGGCGGATAAGGATCCCCCGACAGCAGATCCCTTGCAAACAGTTCAGGTCTCGAAAAGAGAAAATCACTTTATGCACATCGGTTCCCTTCTATAGTTGAACGAAGCACAGTGCCTTCAAAACACACTCCAAGAAAATAGAGATGTTTTTGCATGGACACATTTCGATATGCCCGAATCCATCCGTTGGTCGCCTCTCATCGACTCAATGTCCTAGCATCATCAAGACCTATCCGAAAAAGGTCCGACGATTTCATCCTGATAGACATAAGATCATTCAAAATGATGTAGAAAAGTTGTTGGCAGTCGGATTCATTAGGGAAGTTGATTATCCAGAATGGCTAGCGAATGTAGTGGTGGTTCCCAAGAAAGAGGGAAAGTGGCGAGTATGCGTGGACTACACTAACCTCAACGACACATGCCCCAAAGATAGCTTTCCACTACCACAGATAGATCAAATAGTGGACTCCACTGTTGGGCATGCGATGCTCTCCTTCTTGGATGTCTTCTCCGGATACCATCAGATCCTAATGGCTCTAATGGACGAGGAAAAAATAGCCTTCATAACGCCACACAGACTCTACTGTTATAAGGTCATGCCGTTCGAGCTCAAAAATACTGGAGCCACTTACCAAAGACTGATGACTAAAATATTCAAACCTCTGATTAGTCGCATGGTAGAGGTATACATTGATGACATAGTGGTCAAAAGCAAAACCTAGCAAGAGCATGCCCAACATCTTTAAAAAGTTTTCCACTTGCTGAGAAGATACGACATGAAGCTCAACCCATCTAAATGCGCCTTTGGTGTAAGATCATGAAAATTCCTAGGATTCATGGTCACCCAGAGAGGAATAGAAGCCAATCCAGATCAAATCAAGGCAGTGTGGACCCGCATTTTTCACGTGCGCCCCCACTCGATCGGCGAGACTCGCTTTTTATTTGTGAAAAATTAATTTTTGGAAAAAGTTGGAGTCGCCACTTATTTTATTTTTATTTTAAAGGGAAAATAAAACAAGAAAGAAAAACCCTAACATGTGACTCCATAATTTTTTTAAAAAGCATGTCTTTGAAAAACCCGAGTCTAAGTCCGGGGATCAGGTTACCTATTGGGAAGGTACCTTTAAAAGGTAACACCACTCTAAGCCCTCTAAAGGTCTCTACTGACAAAGTTAAGGGAAGTGTGGCCATTAATCAGTTAATTATAAATACCTAAGCAGGCTAGGTGATTTCAAATATTGCATGCCTAATAAGAAAACCAATCATAAGAGAGAGTCGAAGTGCGTACCTAAATGGCTTCTCAAGCGCTATCATAAAACATAGGAGATTAGTTTGGAAATATGACACATTACATGTATTTTATCAAAGATGATCAAACAAGCATCAACGCAATCAAATGTGGCATCAAACGTGGTCATGGCTCATGATAACGTACGCATTCATAGAATTTCAGAGTTGTAGGGTGGGAAGAGTGTACCTGATTAGCGAGCATCCACACGTCTATGGGAAGCAAGGATATCTCAACAATAAATATAAAGTGAATTCAAGTATTTCATCAATAATAAAAAAAAAAATCAACGTATCAAGCAAACAGTATTGAAGTGACTGTTATGAATGTCGGGCCCCCACCAAAGCCCTAGTTGATTTTGCATGAATTGATTCTATGAATTCCATTGTTTGGAATCATGAAGTTTGTTCATGCTTGGGAAAATCAAGAAAATTAGTTGAAAATCAAATAAAATAATGAAAATGCGTGCCGAAAGGAAAATGGCAGCAAAAGGGTGTTGAAGTCTGGATTTTATTGCCTAGAGAAGGTCTAAAGATGAATTTTTCAAAGTTAAGAATATTTAGTTGAACAATGGTTCAAAAATTCAATTTAAAACAATAAGTTCCCAATCAAAGAAGTGAACAAAGGAGAAAGTGTGTATAGCAAGGTTGCCATGAAGTGAGGTCGGGAAAATTCCGGATAGAAGGGGCCAATTCACTGCAAGAGTGTTCAACTGTCAAATGCTTCAACTTAAAAGACATCTTGATTCATGGATTTGAGCCGGATAGAATTGCGGCTGTAAGACATCCAGAGAAAGTGGGATATCGGCCGGATAGAATTGTGGCTGTGAGACATCCGGATAGAGTGGGATGTCGGCCGGAGTGGGATGTCGGCCGGATAGAATTGCAGCTGTGAGACATCCGGAGAGAGTGGGATGTCGGCCGGATAGAATGGCGGCTGTGAGACATCCAGAGAGAGTGGGATGTTGGCCGGATAGAATTGCGGTTGTGAGACATCCGAAGAGAGTGGGATGTTGGCCAGATAGAATTGCGGCTGTGAGACATCCAAAGAGAGTGGGATGTTGGTCGGATAGAATTGCGGCTGTGAGACATCCGGAAAGAGTGGGATGTCGGCCGGATAGAATGGCGGCTATGAGACATCCGGATAGAGTGGGATGTTGGCCGGATAGAATTGCGGCTGTGAGACATCCGGAGAGAGTGGGATGTTTGTTGGATAGAATGGCGGCTATGAGACATCCGGGTGGAATTGGTGAGAATTTCCGTCCGGGTGGAATGAGTGATGCCATAAACTAAGAACCCTCAAGAACTATGGTAACCTCTGCATCTGTTTAACTCCAAGAAAACCCGTTTTACACAACCTTTATCAAGTTCCCAACTTTCTCGGAATGCTCATGGTCTCCATATCCGAGAATACTGAGGTAAAGAAATGGAAGAAACGTAGATACAGAAGCACGCAAAAAGACCAAGAAAGAAAAGAAAAGAAAACATGGGAAAAGAAGACAGTCGGTGGGTATTTTAAAGCCAGATTGGGACATAAATGGGGGCAAGACTCATAGCATCAAATTCAAAGGTAAACTTATATTCAGATTGCTTTCGGATGGAACCAAAGATATTAAAAGGAATATTAAAATAGCATAAACATGCAAGCAAACCAGTCTCAACTAATCAAATTGTGGCCCTTGCGTCCACACTAAACGACAAGAATGAATCTTCAGAAAACTAAGAAGTCAGGAAAGATTGAAACTAAATGGTGATATAGCAAAAATCTGGAAACATACCTGCACGTTCTCCTCTCCAATTGCTTGGTTCCAGGCTGTTGAACATTTTCCCGATTGAGAAATCTGCTCCCCAAACCCTTTTTCGTCCACCAATCTTCTCCCTCTCTATACGTATTCCAAGTCCCTCTCCTCTATGCCTCCTTTCAAATGATCCTCTTGTGCCCCCCCTGTTCTTTTCCTTTTCTCCTTATATTCGTATCAGCCTCTCAAACTCAATCTGCTAGAGAAAATCCACTTTCCTTTCTTCTATTTCCCTTCCTTTTTCAAAAATCAGAATGTTACTCTCCTCTCATGCAGGATCTTCTCTTACCATATGTATGCAGCCACATTAATTCCTTTTTCCTCACAAAATATTTCTCTTACCTTTTTTAGTGCACATACCTTAGTGAGAGTTGAATAGCAGCCCCTATTCTCTTATCAAACAATAGAAAAACGAAAATAAAGAGAATAAAAATAAAAAGAGTTAGCAATCTTGCAACCTATCAAAGATTAAAATAAAATAAAAATAAATAAAGTAAAACAAAATAATTGAATAAAATAGTCAATCCTATGCGGGCCATGCAAGTCACACAAAAAGTGAGTCTAAAAGTGCTTATTGGGCCAAGTGTGTCTAAATGGGCCTAGAGCGGTGCCTAATGGGCCAAATGTACCTAAAAGTTATCCTAAAAATGAACGAAAAAAACCTAAGTCTAAATTAGGGCTGCCAAGAGTCACAATAAGGGGTCAGATAATCCCTCAACCAAAATCTCCGATGTGGCTCAGAAAATGGTAAGTTATACGAGTAATAATGGGCCACTAAGGAGTTACTGTGGAGCACTGAAAACAAATTTAAAGACATGTGCTAAAGGGACAAAATTGAGGGTCTACAGGCAATAATGAATACACCCACACCTAAGAGCAAAAAAGAGTTGCAGCGCCTCACCGACAAGCTTGTTGTGCTTGGACGATTCATAGCTCAATTCACGGACAAGGTGCAACCCTTCTTTCTAGTACTCAAAGAAGCCAATGCGACAGGGTGGACGAACAACTGTTATAATGCATTCAAGAAAATCAAGCACTACCTTACACAACCCCCCATTCTGAGCAGCCCTCAGCCTGGCGAGCAGTTGTACTTGTACTTAGCAGTATCTGACTGGGCGGTCAACGCGATATTATTTCGCTCCCTATCACTTAAAGAACAAAGACCCGTTTATTTCATCAGTAGAGCGATGGCCGATGTAGAGACTAGGTACTCGAAAATGGAGTAGGGTCTTAGCTTTGCGAAACACTGCTTAGAAACTCCGTCCATATTTCCAAGCTCATCCCATAACTGTGCTCACCGACCAACCCCTCCAAAGTGTCTTGCATAAACCATATATATCATGGAGAATGCTCCAATGGGCCATAGAGTTGAGTGAGTATGGAATTGAATATCAACCTAGACTGTCCATGAAGGGTCAGGTCATGGCTGACTTCATAGCCGTGGTTCCCCAGCAGCCTATCCAAGGCACGGAGTTTGGCAGGACGGGATGGTGGATTTTGCATGTTGATGGGGCCTCCCAATCGTTTGGATCAGGAGTAGGCCTCCTCCTTAAGTCTCCGACTAGTGAACAACTAGAGCAGTCTATCCGGTTAGGATTCCCTACATCAAACAATGAAGCTGAATATAAGGTCATTCTATCCGGATTAAGCCTTGCAATCACACTCTCCGCCTTCAACGTCAGAATCTACAGTGATTCTCAACTCATTGTGAGGCATATACAAAAAGAGTACGGAGCCAAGGACGAAGGCATGTCCAAATATTTGATGAAAGTGCAAGACTCCTTGAACCGGTTGGATGAATGGGTTGTCGAAAGAATCCCTTGGACAACTAACATGCAAGCCGACGCCTTGGCAGGAATAGCTACCTCACTTCCCATAAGGGAGTTCATACTGCTACCCATATATGTCCAAACCGCTCCCTCCATCGCAAAGTCGCCTATCTGCAACACTATCAAGGAAAGCCAATAATGGACGACCGTCATAAAGACATATCTCCGAACAGGGACTCTACTTGAGGATTCCAAGCATGCACATAGGATCTGAGTGCAAGCTGCTCGCTTCACTTTGATTGGAGATTACCTCTATAGACAGTCTTTTAGAGGCCCGTACCTCAAGTGTTTAAACCAGCCAGAAGCTCAATATATGTTGGCAGAACCGCACGAAGGCGTTTGTGGTAATCATTCAAGAGGTCGATCCTTAGCGCATCAAGCACACTCGCAAGGATATTATTGGCCCACTATGAAGTAAGTTGCAGAAGCACATGTCAAGAAGTGTCACAAATGCCAAAGGTACGCGCCTACACCGCATATGCCCTCTGAAACACTCAACTCGGTAACAAACCCCTGGCCATTCTCATAGTGGGGGATAGATATCATGGGACCCTTACCTACCGCAACCACACAAGAAATTTCTGCTTGTTGCCACTTATTATTTCAAAAAATGGGTAAAAGTTGAAGCTTATGTTAGCATCAAGGATAAAGATGTCACAAAGTTCGTTTGGAAGAACATCGTATGCCGATTTGGAATCCCCCAAACGATCATAGCTAACAACGGCCCTCAGTTTGAAAGTGTTGCCTTCAAAACTTTCTGTTTGGAGCTCAAAATCAAGAACCTATACTCCACACCTCGATACCCCCAAAGCAATGGATAAGCGGAAGCAACCAACAAAACGCTACTATCCACATTGAAGAAAAGGCTGGAGCAAGCTAAGAGAAGATGGGTGGAGGAATTGCCCGGCGTCTAGTGGGCTTACGAACAACACCTGGGCGACCTACAGGAAGCACCCCTTTCGCTCTTGCATACGGAATGGACGCAGTCATTCCCACAAAAATAGGTATGTCCACAGCCCGGACTGCCGTACAGGATAAGAGAAATGAAGATATGGAACTTACAAAGCACCTGGACTGGGCGGACGAGATAAGAGAAAGCGAATCTATCCGGATGACTGTTTATCAACAAATGGCAACTGCATACTACAACCGAAAGGTGCGGCCCCGCACCTTCAAAGTCGAAACGTTTGTCCTAAGGAAGGTCTTTGAGAATACAACTGAGGAAAGAGCCAGAAAACTTCAGGCAAATTGGGAAGGTCCCTACATTATGTCAAAGGCAAGTGAGAATGGGGCCTATCATCTACAGAAACTAGATAGAACCCCTTTACTCCACCCTTGGAATGTAGCTAATTTAAAGCAATATTATCAATGAAGGCAAAAAAAAGAAAAGTAAAGCAATGATATATTCATAGCTTACGCATATTAAAAGTTGTATTTACAAGTAATTGTTTTTACAAGTATTCAATCGGACCATTTCGCGACAAAAATTACATCAAGAAGAAAATTACATGAAGAGGGCACTATCTCATCGAGGGGGACCGTCGGGTATATCATCCTCATCATCAGAAGGAAGAGAATGAATATCGTGCATAATACCATTTTTCTTCATACAGCAGCGGTAGCCGAAGAAATACATCTCGTCTATCTGCTTCTGGTACTTCGCTTCCAGTTCCTTCTTCTGAGCGGCGAATCTGGCTTCTAATTCCCTCTTCTAATCGGCGAGACCCGCTTGTAAGTCTTCTATGTCTTTTTTCTAGGCTGCAAGCCCTACCCGGAGCTCCTCTGCCTCCTTCTTTGATTGAGAAATCTCTTGTTCCGTTTCCTTAAGCTTGGCCTTCGCGACATCACCTTCTTTCCTCAACCGGTCCGCCTCAACCTGGAATGCTTCCTTCTCCTCCTTAGCCTTTTTCAAAGCCTCAGCTCCTTCCGCAACCACTGTCCGGGCAATAGCAAGGCCAGCCTCTGATTGCTCCAACCTTGAGCGTAAATCCTCGCTGCCACCCAGACAATGGGAAATAAAGGACCGCATGGCTTCAGCAACCTTCAGCCGCTCGAACAGTAGGGCGTGTTGTCGTAATATGTTGCGAACACCAGCCACCACCTACAATGAAAACATAATCAGCATTAATTAAGTGGAATGTGCATTTATCCGGAAAGGGGGCAAAGAATGAGAAAGTATCACTTCTGCAGTTTCAGGCATAGTACAATCCTGAAGTTGTTAGATGCGAGCAACTGTAGACTCAGGCGTGCCGAAGGGAAGCCTAGCTGAAACAAAGAAAGGTAGGTCACCACCAAGGTTCACGGATATCCGCTTGGTGAGGGGGAAGAAGTCGGACATCTTAGTGGAAGGCGGTTCAACGTTTGTAAAGCATGGGACATGCTTTAGCATTTCCACCATTTCATCCCAGCTAGAAGGAAAAGCGGGTGTAGAAGTGTCCTTCTGGTCTGGGACTTTGTCAGCAAGAGCGGTGCCATCAGAAGCCCCATCGGGGGCCGGACCAACCTCTTCCTCAACAGTGGACACGCTGCTTGGCCCCATAACATCTGGCTGGGGCACTAGTATTGCAGGTGTCTCCATCTCGATTTCTTCTCGAGCCTTTTTCGATCAAGCCTTCTTAGCAGGAGGAGGGACCACATCAATGGCTTCGTCGAGGCGTTTGCAGTGCCTCTCTTTGAAGTCAGCTCTCAAGTCAGTCGACATGTCCACTATTGCTTCTTCCGGCTCGTTTATTACTCTTAGGGCTATAAGCTCTGGCTTGGGCTTGGAATGGCAAGTTCCCGGATATTTAGGATCAAGCCTTGAGAAGATAGAGACGCCCTCGGAGGCGTGGACAGAGCTACCCGATACAGAAGGAAAATAAGTAGACGGAGATGAAGGAGCCAGAGAGGGGGCCTTGGTCACTTTCACAAGGGTCCTCTTCTTTTTCTTCTCTACTAGTGAATGAGCCCAGATGATGGCAAGTGGTGCTTCTCATCGGGCGCCCTCCTTAGGATCCCCTCCTGTCTTCTCTCCTCCCATTGGTCAAGACGCTCTTGGCGAGCCTTGGCGTCTGTCTTGCGTACCTTTTCGTAAAAGGGGAGGTCCCACAAAACAAAATGCTCCTCGGGCACCACAACCTTAGGCAATCGCCTAGAGAGGATATTGAGGATATATGGCTAAGTCTCTCGGACAACCGCTACAAGATTCCAAGAAGAAAGGAGCGTCTGATAGTTCCTTTTGCTTGCACTGATCTCGAACAGCCTGTTCAGTGGGGCGAACGAAGCTTTCTCCACCCACTCAACCAAACGACCCCTCTTATTTGTACCTATACCAACCAGAACAAAGAGTGTTAGCAACCTAGTGGAACTAACCCACTACTAAAATGCTAACAGGGAAGAGACATTCAAGGTCATCCCTACCCGAAATCTTCAACGAATGGTTAGGGGAAAAGTACCTTTCTGGGTGCTCCATCAAACCTACCAATGCTCCCCTGACTAGCACATGCCCCTTGGCTCCCCCTTTATTCGAATCAGGGAGGCCTGTCACTAGCTGAAGGGATGGGATATGGGCAAGCATGTTGAAGATGTCCTTCTTGCCTTTTTTGATGGTGTAGATGAAAATGACCTCCAATAGGGAGAAGTCCAGGTGGAAGAGCATATTCAGGACGATGCACCCCATCAACACCCGAACAATATTAGGATGAATGAAGGCTAGGGAAATTTGGGTGTAGTGGAGAAATTGCTTAAAAATGGATGGAAGAGGAAAACGGAGCCCAACGTTGAACTACTCCTTGGTGAAGTACATGGCATTGTGTTTAGCCTTCTTTGTAGGCATGGGGTCACCCTCTACTAGCTTAACAGAGATACCGTTTGAGAAACAGAAGCGGTCGTGAAACTCCTGCTTGTTAAGGAGCTCAATGGGCTTTCCCGAATAGGGGCATACAAAACTCGGGGTTGTCCGGCCATTTTTCCCACCTTGCTCAACTGCATTGGATGAGGCAGTATCCCATTTTGCAGACATCTTGGAGCGTCGGGCCGAATTAAACCTGCATGGCACAATGCCAACAGTTAGAAAGCAATCACCTGACCCTACTGCCCCCAAGAGCAACGCGCCCAAGATATCCTACTGGATAATACGCCCAACTCAGCAACATCCCTAAATCAAGAACTCCAGTTCTACTAACCAATTCCTAACCCTAGCCAATGATCAATTTCCTGCGACTTACAAGCACACCCAAAAGAAGGCGCGTAGCTAACATACTCAGAAAGGCCTCAAAACTCAAAAGCAACCTAAATATACCCTAATAAGGCCCATCAGAATGCAACCCCGGAGGGATATTATGTTAGAATCACCCTATGCTCGTCTCTACAAAATCCAGCAACATCATCATCTAACTCACCGCATCTCTCAAACATCACCCCAAACCCCCAACCACAAACAAGCATTCCAATCAATGGAAAACAAGAAGTAGACGCGGAAGAGAAAGAAGAAACAAACCTAGTGAATGATTACAAGATAAACATTAACCGAGCTACGACTGCCTGAGGTAACTAGTTAAGGAATCTCTTGAGAAGGCGTCGTCAATTGAGTGCCAAAACCTCTGCTTCTGGATGGACGGAATGATTCAGGAGAAAGCAAAAAGCGAAATGGAGAAAAAGTATCATCGGGGTGGATTGGCTTCCTATTTATAGGATAGAATCCCTAAGAACCCCAAACGACAAGGCGCCCAATCGCATGGCTTTTGAAACGACATGCCACTTGCTTGCAATTTCAAGGTCGACGACCCATCATAAATATCCCGCTCAGACGCAACGTGTCGCGTAATCCCTAAAAATATTTTTTTTGAAGGAGTCATTTTAACCCACCTTTTATGACCGGACATACCAAACGGGTTAAAAAGGGGCATTGTAGGATCCTCCTCATGAGATGACATGTGGCAACATGCCTTACCCTCACAGGAAAATATCTTGTAGACACGTGGTAGCCCTTCGTCTCTATCCAGACGGTCCATCGACCAGTAACATATATTCCAGATCCACCCTATCCAAAATCAGCTATCAATGGCCAGATGCCCATGCTCTTACGAGGCTGTAAGACATGCTCCAAACAGTGTCTCTAACCGTACTCCACAGTCCATCATTTGCCTTCCATTAAAGGCATACTAGTTGGGACATCTTCATGTCTTTTCAAGCCGCCTACCATATTCTGCACTCTACCACCTACAGAATGAGATGACAGATGCGTCATCTGACCGCCCCACTAGCAATCACCATCCATCACCTAAAGGAGTAATGATTGCGTTGCCATCCTATGAGCAGCCATGATGACTGTGGAAGTAAATGGACCCCACTAGCCTAGATGTGACAATGAAACTCCAAACACTATAAAGCTCTTCAGGAAACTTAACGTAAAGGGGATGAGGTAAGACAAACTTCAGATTGACTCCCAAAAGGAGAAATCATATAAAATTGTCAAACAAACTAGAGCTTCGGAGGGTGTGTCCGGACATCTTTTGCAGGAAGAAGGAAGAAAGTGTTTCTCTCAGTTGATTGAGCACCAACGTTTGGGAAACATTGCTATCCCAGTGGGTCATGACATCAACATTATATACATATATCCAACTTTCTATATTCAATTATTTGATTTTCCAAGACAGGAACCGTAACACACAACAAGAAATCATCACTACTCATCCGGCTGAGGAAATCACTACTATTCCATGCTCCGCACTTCTTCTGATAAAAAAAGATTCAGCTTCACTAATCACAAGCCTAGCTTGAGGTAAGAAAGCTGAGCTTTTCATAGCCAATTTTTATACACAACTCTAAATGGAGAGACAGGTTTCACTGGAGCTTAGGTACTGCAGGGGCAACAACTTTGAGTCAACAATAAAGTCTGTGTGATGAATTTTTGGTTTATTTCATAGGCAAATTTTTACCTTACCCTAAGAAAAGAAAGACTGCAAAGATGAATACTTTTTGGTGAAACATGGAGCCTGTGTTTTTGTAAGAGGATCTCCTTTACAAATTTGCAGTCTTGTATAATCATCCATTCTTTCATTCTTTTTCTTTCTTTTGCAATTTGGATTCTGGGGTTTTTTTTTCATGGCATGGTCTTGGGATTTTTTGATGGGGATCAACTAGGATGTTTGCTACTTCTTTCCCTTATTCTTGTTCTTGTATATGTCATATAAATTTCAGAAACATGCAGACGCATGAAATGAAACTTTTGAATTGTTCACTTTGTAATATATACATTCAATATCTGGTGATGGGTGTGTATCAATGATTAATGCAAGTAATACAATTTGGTTGATTGAGTACTAAATTTCAAACTATTTTTTCTGTCTTCTGGGTCATGTTCAATCTAAATTTAGGTATTAGAATGACCATGTTTGGCATATGGGAAAGGAAAACTGAATTCAAATTATCTAAAGCCTTAGCATCTTTGATTGACTATAGTTATCACTCCTAGTAAAATACCTTTTTCCTTTTCAATAAGAGTAAAAGGGTCCTAAGAAGCAGAAACACTACCAGTCAATTTAAAGTGTGTTTGATAGTGATTTTAAAAAATGCTTCTAATATTTTTTATACTTGAAAATATAAAAAATTTCAAATATTGAAAATATTTCCTAAAATCACTACCAAATCAACTCTTAAAATTATTGATATGTGATTCTCTTAATGTTATTTCCTATGGAGAGTCAAATGAGGCTCCTTTTAGATCCAATGATAATTCCCACGCAGAGGGCCATTTGATAACATTCTGTTAGCCCATGAATATGATGTAGTTACCAATAAAAAATTGTAAATTAGGATAAGAAACATGATTTTTTTTTTTTTCTTTTAAGAATTTTTCAATTGAACCATAGAGTAGCTAAGAAGGGAAGCAACATTAATTATTACTGATACATTGGCATATGAGTAGGTTCAGACCCTAAATATGATTAATTCAAGTATGTTATATGAGTTCCAAGTAGTTTACAGGTTAAAACTGATTAGTTGTACATAAAGTTTTATTAAAGAGCATTTTCATGGGACTGAACTTTGATCCTCATGATTGGCCATGTGATTTAAAAACTTTTTTTAAAAAAAAAATAGAAAACTTTTTAAAAAAAATTACTACATTGTTCGGTCAATATTTTATAAAAATAGTTTTTAAAAACAAAGTGAAATAGAAAATATATTTTAGATAATTAACAAATAGAAATTGCTTTCATCATTTTTTTTTTAAAAAAAAAAACAAAGAAAAGCATAAAATAAAATAAAAAAACTATTAAAAACAAATAAAATTGAACATTATATCATTCCCTTTTTTTTTACACAATCTAATACTGATATGAAAAATCTTCAAATATGATATTCCTTTAAATTATTCGTGTTTTTTTTAATTTCTTTTAACTTCGCTAAAATTTTTCATTAAGCAAATAAATTTCAAATCAAATTGTACTTTATACGTAAAATTTATTAATTTTCAAAAATAATGTAAAACTCAAAAATCGATTCAATTAAAAAAGTCATGAAACTTAATAACATTAGATAGTCATAGACCAAAATTTATTTTATATGCAAGGTTAGTTTTTTCTTTATATATATATTATATTTTTGTAAAAAAAATATTAGGAAATAAACTCCAAATTAAGCAAAACTTAATGTTTTGGATTCATTAACCACTCTACTAATTTTTAAAAATAACTTCAAACTTAAATAACAACTCATTCGATACCAGAAATTTATGAAGAAAAAAAAAAGGTAGTCTAAAATAACTCTATTGTTTCTCTTCTATATAGAATCATTATTTTCTATTTTTTTTCACAAGGAAAATAAATTTCAAATTAAACAAAACTTAATGTGTTGGATTCATTAATGAATATAGTAATTTTTAAAAGAAATTTAAAACTTAAATAATTAAACAATTAATACCGAAATTTTATGGACAAAAATTGGTTTAGAACAACCTTATTGTTTCTTTTTTATATATAATCATTATTTTCCAATTTTTTCACTAGGCAAATGAAATTCAAATTAAACTAATATATTATGAGTCATAACTTAATTTACTATTTCTCCTTTACACACAACTATATTTTTTGAATTTAGATAAATAAATTATAAATTAAGTAAGACATAAATAATAATTTAAATTCTTTAATTGATTATTTAATTTTTAAGAATAATTTTCAATTCAAAAAATCGATCTAATTAATTGTAGATTAAATCAAAATATTCTAGAATATTATATTCGTAAAGTAATAAATGTGTATATGAAATGAAAAACTTGACTCATTTACCTTTTAAAAAATTTAAACTTTATTCATTACACATTTAAATAAAATATTATTAAAAATTATTATTTTAAATTATTATTATTATTATTATTCACTTGGAAAAAAAGAACTTACAAAGATGTGATATCCTTATCTTTCTAGCATATACTAAAATAGCATGTTTTACCAAAAACTATTTATTTGTAATTACAAAACTATTTTCATTTTTAATAACACTTTAATTAAATTTAATACATATAGGTATATTATATGAATTGAATTTACAATGTTTTTACACAACCAAAACAAATTATTATTATTATTATTATTATTATTTAAAAGTAATTTTCAAAAATAACTTAAAACTTCATAAGAATTCGATTAATATTATAAATTTATGGACAAAAATTGATGTAAAACAACTTTATTGTTTCTCTTCTGTATAGAATCATTATTTTTTTTTTATTATTTGATAAATGAACTTCAAATTAAACAAAACTTAATGTGTTGGATTCATTAATGAGTTTAATAATTTTTAAAAATAACTTAAAATTCAAATAATGAACCAATCGATATTAGAAATTTGTGGACAAAAATTAGTCTAGAATGACTTTATTATTTCTTTTCCACATAAAATTTTTCTTTAATAAAAGGGTTGAAAAGTATAGTTACTCATTTTAGATGAAAACAAGTAATTAAAAATTATATAGATTATGTTTGAGTTTGATTTAAAAATATTTTTCTAGTTTTTATTTTATTTTTTAAAATAATTTTTATTTTCAATATCATCTCTTTTTGAAAATATGTTTAATTAAAAAAATGAAAACTATTTTTAAAAATGAAAATTGAAAATCGTGTTTTGTACTATTTTTTTATATGAAAATAATAAAAAAGAATTAAATTTCATTTATTTATTTATTGTGTCATTGCACAATGTTATTACACTAACTGTACAAGGAAAATATACTATGTGTACAAGGGTGTACAAGGTTACATTTTGTGAAAGATTTCAATTTATTTTGAACCATTCATTTATTTTTCTTATCACCCACAAATTGTACACATATGTCATGCATTTTATTTAATTCCCACATGAAAATTTCAATACTTTCCCAATAATGATATCTGGGGAAAAAAACTTGACCCTAAGTCATCCACCATTTTTTCAACTAAACCATTAGAAATATAGTTAAACACACCTACATGAATACATAATTTATGAGGAATATAAAATTTGTGTCACTGTACAAGGGTATTACACTATGTATACAATAGTGAACAAAACTATCCTTTGTGAAAGATTTCAATCGAACCATTCCTTTACTTTCTTTATCACCCAAATATTGTACATCTATGCCATGTACTTTATTTTACTCCCACATGAAAATTTCAATACTTTCCTCAATAGTGATATTTGAGGAAAAAAAAATTGACCCTAAGTCATCCACTATTTTATCAACCAAATCATTAAAAACATGGTTAACACATCTACATGAACACAAAATTTAAGAGGGATATGAAATTTACGCTATTGTATGAAGGTATTATACTAACCGTATAAGGGAAATATGTCAAGTGTACAAGGGTGTACAAGACTCTTAATAGGTTTTGTACGATTTTTAAACAACTTGAACTTGACATTAAGATGATTATTAATAGTTTTTTTTTTTTTTTTTTTTGTACCAAACTACCATAGAGTTGATACTGCATTCATAACATAATCGATATAAATAATTATGCACATTGGCCATGCATACAAGGAAAAACATTTAAAATTGACTAAGACAAATTTAAATGATACATGTCCACTTCAAAGTAGTTGTGATTTGATTTTGTTAAGCTTAACCACAACTTCTTTTATGTCCATCCTCTCCTCTGGTAATTCTCTGCTACACTCCAAGCCCAATTCCATGATGGCCAAAAGCTTTTCTTGTGTTGCAATCGCATCTCCCCCATCTTGGTTCCTTGCTAGATTTTCATCCACGACCTCCATTATTTTGTTGGGAATTGTTGCTTTAACCCATTGTCTCAAACTCATTTCTTCACAAAACATCTCATCCATGGGCTTCTTTCTTGTAACCATCTCTAACAACATTATTCCATAGCTGTAAATATCACCTCTTGAGGATACCCTTCCTTCCAAGCCATACTCTATCAAAAATTCAAAAGCAATTTTTGGAGCAGATAGAATAACAAGATTTCCATTTTTTTTTTTTTTTTTTGTGTTGGACTTTATCTTACAGATATTCTGTATTTTAAATTATATCGCATAAAAAAAATGGTCTTCGAATTAGATCATTAAATTCAAATTTTCTTAATGCTATTTTACAGTATTCAATGGTAGCATGGGCTAAAAGATGTACCTGGTGCAATGTAGCCGAGAGTACCTAGAGTCTTGGTTTGAGTCAGAGTCTTGTTTTCAGCCAAAATCTTTGCAATGCCAAAGTCGCCCACATGAGCAACCATCTCATCATCCAAGAGAACATTGCTGGGCTTCAAATCACAGTGCACCACAGGCTCGGATTGACTATGATGAAGATACTCCAAAGCTAATGCAACATCCAACATGATGCTCACTCTTTGGGAGAGACTCAAGCAGTAGTTGAAAGAATACAACCACTTCTCAAGGCTTCCATTGGGCATGTATTGCAAAACCAGAGCTCTTAGCTCAGGGTTGGAGCATGAAGTTATGACTTTAACCAGATTCCTATGTCGAACCCTTGCCAGCACCTTGCATTCTGCATCAAAGCTTTTGAAAGCACCTTCTAGTTGTAGATTCAAAACTTTAACAGCGACTAGTGTCCCCTCAGAAAGTAGTCCTTTGAAGACAGAACCAAAGCTTCCCACTCCAAGGATGTTAGCTTCAGAGAAATCATTCGTAGCATGACGAAGCTCTTGATATGAAATCATTCTATGCTCCACTGCAGGTGCTGCATCAACCGTGTACTGTGTTTCCACCTTACTCTGTCGATATTTTATCATCAGGAGGACGAGAGCCACGAGGATTGGCACTGATGCAATGCATGGAAGGAAAATTTTGAAGAGAATTTTATTTTTTGATTTTTGGGTTATATGACGCTGGCAAGGTGGGACATGAAAGATGGGCTGCCCGCAGAGTGCTTGGTTCTCCAAAAAGGATGCTGCTGTAAAGTTCTCAAAACACCCGTCCCTTGGAATTTCCCCCGACAGCTTATTGAAAGACAAATTCAGGTGTCGGAGATGTGAAAGAGCCACCAATGATTTGGGTATTGATCCAGATAGATTATTGTGAGAGAGGTCCATATAATCCAATGTGATCAATTTGCCAAGAGATTCGGGAATAGACCCCCAAAATAAGTTTCCCGACAGATTTAGAGAACTTAAGCTTTCAAAGGCCCCAAGAATGGTTGGAATGTTACCTGAGATTCTGTTCCAAGACAAGTCCATGGTCTGCAGCATTCTCATTGATATCATGTTGGCATGGAGGCTTCCGCCCAGTGAATTAAATGATAAATCCAAAGACCGGAGATTTTCAAGGCTCCACAAGTTGGATGGAATTGATGAGGACAACAAATTGGAATCCAACAGCAAGATCTGTAAATAACTAACATTTTCTATACAACTTGGAATTGATCCAGACAGCTTATTATTTCCAAGGCCCATTTCCCCCAAGTTTCTAAGGAGGCAAATCTCGTTCGGAATGCTTTCCTCAAGTTGGTTACCATCAAGAAATAGTCTCTGCAGGCTTTTCATTCCTTTAATTGTTGATGGAATGGCACCACTCAGATTGTTATTACTCAATGCAAGCAGATTCAAATTTATCAAGGAACCAATTCCCCTTGGAATTGAACCTGTTAGCTGATTGTCATCCAGAATAAGTGTTTGGAGCTGTTCTGAGTGGCCTATATTTCTGGGGACTTCTCCGGTAAATCGGTTGGCTTCTAAATCTAAATATATGAGTTGAGAACAATTTGATAGATACAAAGGGATAACTCCATTGAGCTTATTTACGCCTAGGGCAAGGTTCTTTAGGTTTGGAAGCAAAAGCCCAAGAGTTGAAGGAAGAGTCCCTGAGAGAGAATTTTGTTCTAATAATATTCGTTCTAGGGTGGAGACATTGAAAATTGTCAGGGGTATCAACCCAGTGAAGTTATTTCTGAAAAAGTTAATGCCCTTCAAATTCTGAAGATTCCCTATCTCATTTGGAATGCTTCCATGAAAGTAGTTGTTTTCTAAACCAAGCCATTCTAACTTTGAATTGTTACCCAAGGAAGGTGGAATAGTACCTGTAAGACTGTTCTCTCCAAGGAGTACGAAACGAAGTGACGGTAAGTTGCTTAACCATTTTGGTATCACCCCTGTAAATTCATTTTCTGTGAGAGAGATGATCTGAAGCTTTTGGCAGTGTTGTATACTTGCAGGGATCACTCCTTCCAACAGGTTTTTTTGTAATATGAGTACTCTCAAGCGATGCAAATGACCTATTTCAGGCACTACATGGCCATGAAAACTGTTGTTACCAAGATTAAGCCAATGAAGGAAGGAAAGATTACCAACATAAGGAGAAATGGTGCCTTGGAGACCCATGTCATTAAGCCTCAAAGCTGTAACTCTTTGTCTGCGATGGCTACAAGTGACCCCAACCCAATTGCAGAAGTTTTCAGCTTCAGTCCAGTTGCTCCCCAAAATGTTGTTGGGGTCAAGCTTGATCTCAGACTTGAACGCAAGCAGAGCAGATAGATCAGTGACGTTGGAGGAAGAAATGGCCAAACATGAGTGCACTAACAGCACTCCGACAAGGGACTCCATGAAAAGCCTCTCCACAGACATGTTTCGTAGGTCTTGTTTGATCAAAAAGAAAACACACAACTAAAGAAGAATGAGCATGGCTTACCTAAGAAAATTAAGAGGTCTAGTTGAAACACCTTATCATTGTGATGGAATGTTTACTAAACTTTAGCTTTATAATCTATGCTTCCTGATAAAATCTTCACTGTGAGTCATCCATCACCATGTGTTTTATTTCTTGACCTTTTTTTGATGGGGTCCATCTTAGGATTTGGTAGGATTAATTCTCTTGACATTTAAGGTGGAGGTTGAGTAACCCTAAAAGGGAGTAGATTAAGTTAGAGAATGCAGGGTTTGTAGCTTTTATATATCATCGGGGATTACGGTATGAAGAAGAAATTCAATTGTCCAATAATAAGGTGAATAAAACAACCAAAAACAAAATACCCAAAAGGCACAGAATTAATTAGCTTTATTAGATATATTTGCAAATACTCTGCTTAATAGATATCACAAATATAAATGAAACAGTTGCCACAAAACATGTAATTTTTATTTCCTAAACCATTTTTTTTTCATCTGGGGAGCAACCCATTATCACAAGGCTGGACATCATATTATCTAAATGCCTGAGCCTGGGTCGTGATTTAACGATGAGATAGCTGCTGCTCAGAAAGCTCACTGAAAATATGGTATTTGGCATCATGGTACTTCTTCTCCTTCAGGTATTCAGATGGATGGATGACCAGCTCGAATCCAAGCACTTAGCTAAAAGAACAGAAAAAAATATATATATATATATATATAATGGACCCAAGGTCCCCTTAAGTGGAATTTAAGAGATGATTCTATGATATTTCGTTTGAATTTTGAACTTGAGCAGGAGGTCCCTACACTGTATTCCTTATACGAATGTTCATCTGGCGATTAAGCATTTACCAGGCAGAGTGTCAACTCTTTCAAGACTTCTAATAGTTTGTAGCGGCCTTGTAGAGACTTCTACAAGCCAGGATTGTCTCAACCTATCCAGAAACTCATTCCAAGGAGCAATTCCACAAAACATTTGGTGACTTGAGAGTGTTGGAATTCATGGACCTTTCATACAATAATCTATCAGCAGGCACAATATCCCATGTCTCTTGAAGAACTGTCACTTTTCAAGTACCTGAATCTATCTTTACTGGTCTCTCCTTGCCCTGGCAATAGGACCCTGGAATCCAGAGCAAAATAAATTCTCTTCAAATTCATTCTTCCAGGCATTGCAGCAGTATTCTGTAGCTCTCTGTTTTTAGCTGAGAAAATATGGGAAAGGTAAACTGCAGATTCCAAATTTCATTGATATATTACCTGCACAGCAGCACAAAACATATCATATCAAGGGCTCTGGCTTCACAATGAATGCCTGATGTGCAGCTTTGGGATGCAACAGGGTACCTTGTTATCATACTTTGCAGAAAGTGTATCTTGTTCAAAGTCTGCAAGCAGGGCACACTAGAAGCTCTTAAGAGTGAGGACCACAACATTTTTAGTTCCATCTCAAAAAGGCTTCATTTCTTCACCTTTGTCCTTCCATTCTGAGTTACCTACATACTTAAATTTTGGTCAACTTAATTCTGTCCAAAATCACAAACTTTTCAAAATTTAAAAATAAAGATATGAATCTTGATTATAGTACTGCATCCATTCAAGTACAAAACCACATTTCCAAACCAAGCGCTTGTCATGGAAATAAAAGGAAAGAAGGCCACTAAGATGTAAACGATATGATCCGAGATGAAAAGAAAGAAAAATGGGATTATAAAGATTAAATGTTTTCAATAAATCACTTCCATCAGTATCTCTTGACATTCTCAAGTTTTTCCACATTAGATATATATGTATATATGAGTATATATGTGATCCCATGAGTATGCAAGTATGCAAGTATGAATATATGCGTGCATGAATGATTAAGTTCACTGGTATTTCTTAAAAGTCAAGTGGTTATTTTTCTTTAGAAATACAGTTAACTTGTTAATTTAAATATTGAAAATTCATCCTTTTCTACCGCTTCAAGCCTCCAATTGCCAATCCGATTTTCTCCAGTCAGATTGTTGTTGGTCAGTTGAAATGTATCAAGTTTCTCAAAGAACTAGTCCCTTTGGGAATATGGCTCTTTATTTGGCATCCCAAAGCAATAATGTTTCCAACGCCAGCTCAGGAATTGTTCTGCATAGTTTGCTCCACTAAGAGTGCAGTCTAGAAAAAAATCTATATGCTATAGAGATACTTCATCGAGAAGAGATGGTAAAGATTTCTTGAGGTAGTAGCCTAGTGAGGTGATTCATTTCAGGATTGCGAAGATACTTTTTTACATTTATCTTAGTAAAAAAAAGTTTTTTTTTTCTTTCTTCTTTCTTTTAGATTTTAATAAAAACAAACATATGAGCTTTATGTTAAGCATTCAATTCTATTAAGATTTAAATCATGTGGTAATTATTTTCTAATTTTTTTATTAGAAAAATCAACTCCAAATTAAATAATATTTAATCCGTTAGATTTATTAATAAGTCTAGTAATTTTTAAAAATAATTTAAAACTTAAATAATAAACTCATTAATATAAAAATAATTTATAGATAAAAATCGGTTCATAATAACTCTATTAATTTTTTTCTACACATAATGATATTTTTATAAATTTTGTCATTATAAAAATGAACTTCAAATCAAGTAACACTTTGTATTAAATTTATTAATAGATTCAATAATTTTTAAAAATGATTTGGAACTAAAAAAATATATCTAATCTTAAAAAAATAGTATATCAAAATTGATATATCATGAATCGTAACTTTATTATTTCTCCTATACACATAACTATATTTTTTTAATTTAGGTAAATAAATTATAAATTAAGCAAGATATAAATAATAATTTAAATTCTTTAATGAATTTTTCAATTCTTAAGAATAATTTTGAATTCAAAAAACTGATATAATTATTTATAAATTAAATCAAAATATTTTAGAATATTATGTTAATTCAATACTAAATATATAAATCCTTCATTTTGACAAGGCATTTAAAAGTTATTTACTTCAAAAATGTATTTAGTAATAATAATTTTTAACCATTTATCTTTCATATTCAATTTGATGGAGAAAAATGATTTGGAAATTATTCAACTTTGTCCCACTATTAAATAGGTGAGAGAAGGGTGAAAGAGTTTTAGAAAAAAATGAAAAAGGTGGGTGGTCGATTAGCTTTTTCATTTAATAGTTAAGGGTATTTTAGGAACTTTTTAAAGATAATATCATTCCTCTCAATTTCTACTCTTTCATTAGGTTTTGAGTTTAATTATAAATGATAAGAAGACCTTACCTCAATTACCAAGTCTAACGGGAGTGAAAACATAATTTTCACATATATAATTTGGTTGTTAATAGACACTTGTTTTAATTCTTAGTCAAGTACTTTATAACTATATATTAGATCTAACAATCACACTCAATTTTGACAAATAATAAAATTAGGGTTTATGAATTTATGATTATATAGCATAAATGCATAAATAGTATGATCCATTATATAAAAATCATTGATGTAGTTAGTGGAACCTTAATCTTCACTTTCTTGGCAACAACTCCTAAGATTAACCAAGAGAGGTTTTTTTCTTTTTTCTTTTTTAACTTGGAGTCTTGCAACAACTTGCTTTTAGACTTAAAACATTGTAGAAGAATCAATAATTTTATTTTAATGAAAAAATAAATTTAAAATATATATATAGTAATAGAAAAAGTCACTTTTTATTTTTATTTTTTTCCCTTTTCCATTTATTTAAAAATATTTTTAACTTGTAAAAAAAATTAGCACATGATAATATTTAGACTTAAGCATTATGCTCTATTATAACTTAATAAGATTAGAGTCTACTAAAATTTAAGAACCTTATCATACTTTTCATAAAGAAGATTAGAGTCTACTAAAATTTAAGAACCTTATCATACTTTTCATAAAGTAGATGTAATTGGACTTGGATGGTTTTCTCATCTCACTTTAAAGAAAGTATATCTTGTTTAAAGTCTATGAATAGGGCACCTTGAAATCTCTTAAGAGTCGGGACTTTCTGTTTACATGGATCCATCCATAAAAAATTTAGTTTCAAATTTTATAGAAAGACTTGCTTTCTAATTACCTTCCCACAACTAGTCGTTTTAATAAATTTCATTCATCACCTTTTTCCCTTCCATTCTAAAGTTATCTATATAATTAGAATTTTCGTCAACTTACTTTTGTCCAAAAATACAAACTTTTCAAAAAAGAAGGGAAAAAAAAATTATGTGAGACAAATTTCCACCACCACATGGAAAAGGAGTGTCCTAGACGTTTAAAAGAAAAAGTTCACCTCCACTTGAAATGTTGCGTATCTTCACTGGATTTAGAGGCTATCTACCCACCCCACAACTTGTTTCGGGGGCAAGGTTGACTTGAGTCTTCTAAAATGACACCAAGCCAATGTTGTAAGAGTTTCATGGTTGGTATGAGAGACAAAGGCAAGATATGAATTTGCTTGTGAATATTATCAACAATGAGACATTTCACACTGGAAACTAAAGTTTTTGGGAAAAGAGATGAATAAGCTTTCAAGATGCCCACTTTGTAAAACTTTCTAAAAACCCCACTTCATGGATGCCCGGTTTGTTGACTTATGAGACCTTTATCTGTTCAAGCATATTGCTATGCTCATTCTTCTTTGATGGCCTTTTTCTTTTGTTAATCAAGGAAAATATATAAAGTTTGGATGTCAGTCATTCACTATTTATCCATAGGAGTACCTCACATGTGAGAGTGGCCGGCGACACTACTTACTGAAATTAAAGCCTGCCTCTGTATCTGAGCTTTCAAACAAAATGTTGACATTATTTTTTTCAAGATATTTCTAATGGGAATGTTGTTAATGCAGTCATAGCAGACAGTAGGTAGTGGCTTTGAGCCTTTGGGCCTTTGCGCCTTTGCGCCTTGCATGTTTAGGCTTGAAATATTGAACAAGAACATAAAAATTGACTAGAAATCTGAAAGGTACAACTTAACTCAAGCAATAAATTAAAGCACATATATGTGTACTTCAAAATATTTGCAATTTGATCTTGTTACGCTTGATGATTACATCTTTTATGCCAATCCTCTCCCTACACTCTAAGCCAAGTTCCATTATCACCAAGATCACCTTGTGCTGCAACTGCATCCCTTCTAGAATTCCCAGAAATGGAGGTTATGGTGCCCTCTTGGATCTCAAGGTACCATGTGGAAAAGAAAAATAAACAGCAAAATAAAAATGTCAAATTTATTTATTTCAATTTTATAAAAACTATAGAGGAAAATGAAATTATATTTACTTATATATATATATATATATATATATTTGGTTTCTTTAATCTAAACCCAGGCCATGGTCTAAATGAATTTGCCACTACAATATTTGACTTCCATTTTAAAAGAGATATTGTTCAATCAATTTTTTTCAAGACAGAATTGACATAGAAAGATGGCCAATTTGATAATCGTAAACTACCATAGAGTTGATACTGCATTCATAACATAATTGATATAAATAGTTATGCACATTGTTTATGCATACAAAGCATAAATATGAAAAATGTCGACTAACACAAATTTAAATGATACATGTCCACTACAAAGTAGTTGCGATTTGATTTTGTTAAGCTTAACCACAACTTCTTTTATGTCCATCCTCTCCTCTGGTAATTCTCTGCTACACTCCAAGCCCAATTCCATGATGGCCAAAAGTTTTTCTTGTGTTGCAATCACACCTCCCCCATCTTGGTTCCTTGCTAGATTTTTGTCCACGACCTCCATTCTTTTGTTGGGAATTGTTGCTTTAACCCATTGTCTCAAACTCATTTCTTCAGAAAACATCTCATCCATGGGCTTCTTTCTTGTAACCATCTCTAACAACATTATTCCATAGCTGTAAATATCACCTCTTGAGGATACCCTTCCTTCCAAGCCATACTCTATCAAAAATTCAAAAGCAATTTTTGGAGCAGATAGAATAACAAGATTTCCAT
>JAAKHE010001714.1:4498-15491 GCA_011039315.1 Vitis labrusca
ATTATATATTATTTTACAATAATATTATGATAACATGTCTAATTTTAAAATATATTTAATATTAAAATTATGATCCATTTTAATTTAAATGTATTCAATGATATCAAATAAATGATAATATATGTATAATTTTTTAAGATTTATATTTTTTTATATTTAATAAATATATAGATTATATAAAAAAGACCTATTAAGAAAATTAAGTTTTTATATTTTTGGTAATAAATTAAATCAAATGTAAAATTAAAATAATTAGAATTAATTTATTTAATAACAAAATGTCCAGAAATATCAGTTAAAATATGAAAAAAAATTGAAAAAAATGATGAAATATGGGTAAAATATCCAAAAATATTGGTTGATGGATATATCTTCTCGAATTTCATATCGGGATCCATAGATATTGAATATATCGAGGATATATGAGTGATATATCCAAATATTTTAAATTTTATTAATAACAAGTTCACTTTAGTCATATTGGTTGATATCAATAATTTATTTATGTTGATGACATTATCATTATTGGTGACAATGAGGGTGTCATACAGAAGTTCATCCTAACGATTCTCCCTTAAGGATTGATCTCAGACCTTTTTTTTATTTCCTTGGCGTTGATGAAGCAGCACACCATCGTCATGGGTCATTTTTCTCTCAACATCAATGTATTAGAGAACTTTTAACTCACACTCACATGTCAGATGTCAAACCAGTCACCAAACTACTTGCTACATCTCCAATTCTTGAATTTCACACTGGTACTGCCCTCTTTGATCTAATAAAGTATTGGACTATTATGGTAGTCTTTAGTATCTATCTCTCACTCAACCTTATATCGCTTTTGTAGTGAATAAACTCTCATATTTTATGCATCGCTCTACTAGTGATCATTGGACTATTGTCAAACGCTTGCTTCAGTATCTTTGTGGCACATCTAATCATGGTCTGGTTCTTTATTGCAAATCCTCTCTCTCTTTTCATGGCTTTTCTATTGCAAATTAGGTTGGTAATAAAGAAGACTTCACTTCTAAAAGTGTTTACATTGTCTATCTTGGTCGCATGCAACCCTATTTCATGGAGTTCCAAGAAGCAAAAAATTATGGCATGCTCTTCTACTAAAACAGAATATCATTATGTTGCTTGTATGTTTGTTGAATTGTGTTTAGGTATGTTCACTTATTAAACTTTGTGTCTATGTTCCCTAAATGCCTGTGATCTACAATGATAATGTTGGGCTACTAATCTCTACTCCAATCCAATCTTTCATTCCCACATGAAACATTTTACATTAGATTATCATTTCATTTGTTAACAAGTTCAAAGTGGTTTTCTTCGTGTGGCTTATGTCTCCTCTGAAAATCAATTAGTCGTTGACCTCATCAAACCTCTTGCGTGTGCACAATTTCTCACTCTTTAAGTCAAGATTGGACTTTCCTCCCAAAGCTCCATCTTGTGAGGCATAATAGATAAAACAAATAATTTAAATATTTATTCTTAATTTAAATATTAAGATTTATCTAATTAATTATTAATTTAAATTAAAATAGAATATAAAGTTTGAATTAAAGTAAAAGATAGAGTTTGAATTATAGTATAACTCAAATGTATTTATACAGAAATATTCATTATAATCAATAATAATGCATGACATGTCATAATTTCTAAAATTCTTTTTACGTCATTACTTCATACAATATTGATTGAGTGAAAAGATCATAAAAAAAGTAGTTTAATTTTCATAATATGGTTTTAAGTTTATGAGGTGTTGCATATGGTTTGAAGTCTATGAGGCGTTGCATCTATATGTGTATGCAACATATGACAAAACTTAACCGGCAAAATCTTTTTTGTTTAACTAATGATGGTTTTGACCTTACTAAAGTGCATATATATTAACAAAAAGCATCAATTTAGATACTTCGAAGATTTTAAGTGTTTTAATGAGAATGTAATGCAATATAAATCTAGCATATCAATAACCTTACAAAGATATGCTAATAAATTTAACTTAGAATGTCATATCTTTGAGGTCTCCTTCTTAATTTCTTTTTGACTTAATATAACTTTGATTGTATTTTTTTTTAAATCTTCTTATTTAAACACACTTGCGATAAATTATGAATTTCAAATCTTATTTTTTTTATTATTAAAATTAAGATTAACTAAATATTAGTTCCCATGTCTAGTCAAGATCCTCGAATAATCATCGAGCATGGAAGACATTTTGACTCAGGCTCCTATTAGGCTCGACCTAATCTATTGATTCAGGTGGTACAGGCGAGTCGGGTCCCGCATATGGCCCAATGCCTCCAATGACCATAAATCTTGAAGGTCAGACAATATTGATTATGTAAAAAGGCAATAAAAAGTAGTTAAGTTTTCAAAATGTGGTTTGAAGTCCATGACACATATTCCACAAATAACAAATTAAACTTATCAGGCTGAAGCTATTCTGTTTAACTAATGATGGTTTTGACCTTAGTACAGTGCGTATATATTCTTACATGGCAGGCAGTTATTATCATGAAAAGGATCTCCCACATTGGTCAGCAATAAAGAGATAAAGTCCATGTAGGCCTTAAATTGAATAATGGTGAGATGGCTTTGGAGGAACTATTTCAGCCAGGCAGCTGTGCAGCCAAAACCCAATGAAAAGAGCATAATTAACACCACATGCTGATGTTTTATGCCCATATCTATTGACTTATAAATGCTTTTATTTTGTACAAAAAGTATGAGAATTGTTTATTAAGACCAATTTAAATGTTTGAGTAGAAATTAATAAAATTCAGTAGATTAAATATTTGTTATATAGTAATTATGACATCATTTTTATCTTATAGTAATTTATCACAATAATTTCATTAGAAACATTTTTAGAAAGAATCTATCATTATTTGGAAATAAATTAAGAATATTTTTTTATGATCATTTTTGGACTAATAATAATAATAATAATAAAAAATTAAGAAAGAAAAAACAAAAAAAGGGAAAATAGTAGATAGCATTATATGTGAGGGTTGATATTGGAGCATAACCCAAAATCATCATTTTGGTTATTTAAAAATTGAGGATGACGGACCCTACTTTGAGAAAACCCATTCATAATTATCCTTTCAAGTCAATTCCAAGTGTCAAATCCAAGTTTTATTCGTTGCAATATGGAAAGTGGTTCCAAGTTTCCAACCCTCATTGTCCAAAGGTGGAGAAAAGCTTAATTGTCAAATTAAGATCTCCATTTGATATTCATACTAGAAAGCTTGAAGCGAAAGTCGTTATTCCCCCCTTGCATTCACAAGAGGCCCTTTTTGACCCTCCTATCATTTTAATTCACTTGATTACTTAAATAAGACAAGTTTTAAGCAACAATATCCGTGTCTTCCAAATTGAGTGTAACCCAGTTCAGATTGGTTCAGTCTCCTTGAACCAAGCAAGACGCGCCATCCTACCATTTGGAATGTCTGTGAGGTATTGACTAGACTCCCAAGGATTTTTTGGTACTTGCTTGGTTGTTTCTTTGGTGAAGTGAACCAAATTTCATAGACTGGACTCCCAAGGATTTTTTGGTATTGACTGGACGCCATGAGTTCTTTCAAATGTTCACACCTTTTGTCTTTTTCTCCTAGGAAAGTACTATGGTTTGAGTTGGATTTTTTTTCCTCTCTTTTATGACACAATATTTTGTATCTCATGTTATAAACCAACAATGAAAATTCACAGGGCTGCTTTGCCTGTTGTTCAGGGAATAAAGGAAGAGATTACATGGGCGGGAACCTCTTGACGAGTAACTACCTAAATTTAGCCACACTTCACAATAAATAAGGGTTTGTTCGGTAACCTTTTGAACATCAGTTTTACAAAACTGTTCTTTTATGTTTTGTAAAACAAAAATTTATTTAAAAATTTAAAATGTTTTTAATCCGTTTTTAGTATTTTTTTATCATGTTTTAAAAATAATTTTAAAATGTAGTATTTTATTTTAAATTATTTTAAATATTTATATAATTATTATATAAAATAACCTTTATAAAATAAGAGAAAACAATAAAAAATAATTAAAAGATGTTTTCTAAAAATATTTTTTTTTCTTAAAAATATAAAACAAAAAACTGTATTTGATTGCCGAATGAATTTTCTAAACTTTTTGTTTTGAAGAATAAAAAACTATTTTAAAAAACAATCGTTAAACCAACATTAAGAGTTGAATGGGGAATAATTTTTAAAAAATGTTTAAAAGACATCTTTATATTTGGAAATATTTTTTCTAGAAAAATATTGTTATGAGACAATTTTTTTTTATTTAAATAATGAATCATTTGAAGTGATTTATGAAAAATTAATTGACATGTAATTTTTTTTAAAATTATTATTTTTATATAACATATTGTATATATAAAAAAACAATATCAAGCATTTTCTTTAGTTTATATCTAAGCACTAATTACTTTCTTTAAAAGCATTTCTAATGAAAGTATTGTTAATAAAATTGTCATTTTAATTAAAATCACTTCTAAATAAACCTTAGGTTAAAAGTGCATTATGTCACCAATTATATAACCACCTAACTCCGAATACAAAGATCTCAACTCTGAACTCTTCCATGTATGAACTTATAGTTACGTTTGGTTCTAAAAAATATTAAGGAAAGAAAAGAGTATGTTAAGGAAAATAGTTTTTTTTATATTTGATTTTGAAAACAAAAAAAGATCAAATATAATTAAAATTAATTAAAAAATTACATATTTTTAAATTAGGTAGTCTTTATATAAGGGAAGGAAATAACATAAAAATAATTTATTAACTTGAAAATTATTTTTTATTTTTTTTCATTTTTTTCCTTAAATTTTTTCTCTTTATTTTCTTTGTTCTACATTTTTCCGGTAATTTTTTTCAAAAACATAGCTTAAAAAGTCTAGGGAAAGTTTAGCTTTCAAAAGTCAACGGTATTCTGAAAATATATGGTTTAGAATATGGCTCATCAAGTTAGGCCAGTACTGATGCAATAGTTGTTTGATGTTATCCTGTTAATGTGACACAGACATGGAATCATAAATACACTCATCCACGGCTGCAGCCTGTCAACCTCCAATCACAATTCTATATAAAAGTCTTCTTTAGTTTGAATATTAAGAGGATCTTCTGCAGAAGCACAGCCCTTCTGGGCCCAAGGCATACATTTATTGTGTTAAAGAAGCAAAAAATGTAGATGCAAAGCATCAAACTCATTGATAAAACTGCACTACATCCATGAATCGCGTACCGTTCTCAGTTCTTACATGTGAAGAGATAAGGAGCAATCCTAAGTAGGCATCAAAATTTAATGCCGCAAGCCCTTGCTTGCATAAGCAGATAAGCAGCAGCCATTTGAATAGTTCTCACCTTTCCCTAGTATAAACTAAAATGCATAAAATCAACAGATAAGAAGCAAGACAAGAAAATTGCTTAAATATGTTCACACCCAAGTTGTCATTGCCCCACAAAATCCGCAAAAAGGTATTTTATTCAACACGGCTTGTGAGGAAAGTCCAAGCGTGTTCATACCTTTTCTTCTCTTTCATACCATATAAGAGATGATTTATCATATGTCACAGAGGTCACCATTTAAACCTATTTCTTTCGTTTCTGAAGCAGCAGTTCTGAGTTCTATAACACCGAATATGTATAAAATCCTTCCAAAAACCCATACCGATGGTTCTGAATTTCTCATCTCTGAAAGCACATCTAGGGCTACTATTCCATTGGAGTTCCTCTGTGAGGCTGTGTTTGCAGGAGGTGTCTCTCCCTCTTTCTCTCAGTCTACCTCTCTCTCATGAACTTGCTTGTTTCTGTATTATTGATGCATGGTTTTTGCAGATGGTTTCTGGGGTCTTGAAGCTGCATTTGGGCGTGTAGATGGAGTTGTCAAAACTGCTACTGGCTATTGTGGAGGAGCCCTGAAGAAGCCTTCGTACAAAGAGGTGCCAAAGGAAGAAAGAAAAATCTCATTAACCGTTTTACATATTCTCACTGCACAAACTATATTCATATTCACATTGATTTACAGGTATATGAAGGAAGAACAGGCCACACTGAAGCAGTAAAAGTCATGTATGATAAGAGAAAGATTTCATACAAATCTCTATGTGATGCTTTCTGGGAAGCCCATGATCCCACCAACAAAGAATTTCTCGTAATTTCCTCTCCTTCTCATTCATCACTTGAACTTCTATATACCACCATATATCACATGTCTTCGGTCTGATCAAATGAGAGCTGACTGTGGCAGAATTTTGGGCTAAGCACACACCACAGATCTGCCATATTTTACGTGAATGAGGAACAAAAGAAGCAAGCACAGGAGTCAAAGATCAGGAGGCAGATGAAGCTTAATAGGAGGATAGTAACAAAAATCATAGCATTGGATTCAGAGTTTTTCGTGGCGGAGAACCTACATCAGAAGTATTATTTGCAGAAGAGTTACAGGGTGTGTGAAAGCTTGAGCCTGAGAAGCACAGACCAATTTGTGGAGTCAAACATAGCTTGCAAACTCAACGGGTAATTAAAATCTATTCATATTGAGATTTGAGATAAGGACAATGACCTGACAACCCACCATGAGGCGTGAGGTATGACCCACCACTACCACTACCACCACCCCCACCTCCACCACCACCATCACATGCTCATCTCTACCCACCAGTCATTCCATAGACCCTGCCCATAGTAATTGCACAGTTTTTTCCTACCTTGCATGAGGCCAGTAGCTTTCATCAAACGGTCTTTGCCCTTTATAGAAATATAATAACATACTTTATATTAGAATATCGAGTTCCATAATTATTTTTTTTTGGCCTAAAAGTGGTCACAGTGACCTTACTCTAGAGGGCCCACAAGGAAAAACATTGCCACGTGATTCATGGACCATGATATCTTGTTTTTTATGATACATATCTTATGGGTTAAGTTTTGCTTTGGTCATTGCATTTTGCAGGATATTAGGAATGGAAGCAAGAGTAATTATTGATGAGTTGACAACATTTTTGGGAAGCCACGAGGTGTCGAGTCAGACCAAGTCGGCATGTGGAGAAATAATCGAAGACTTACGAAGAAATGATGGAGAGAGAATACTTAAATTCTGTGAAGATTAAAAGCAAGATGCATTTGTGAGATTAATCTTGAGTTCATGTGATGTGATGGGACTACATTTTATATTGAGAAGAAACAATTCTAAAGTCCAAACCGACCATTTTCTCTCCCACCTTGTTTTGGTAACACCGTAAGAGTAGCAAATAGAATGTTGAAAGATTTTGGTGAGGAAGGGAGGAAAAGGTATGGCAAAATCAAAATCAGATATGTCCATATATTAATATTGTATGTAGAATATTAATGTGTACAGCTATCTATTTATATTCTACATTCTGAATGAATAATTGATTTATTATAGAAATAATTAAAATGTTAAGTTATTTCATTATAAGGAAATTTTAAAATTTAGTTTTCAAATAATTAAAAATTTGCTTTAATTATTTTCTAAATTAAAAGAAATTTCTCTTTTTAATTATTTTCTAGGTTTGAAAAGGAAAAATGTTCCCATATGGGCATGCTGAACTGGATAGTTTCTTGTCCATACAAAAGGAAAAGATAAAAAAGAAATAGATAGAGAATAGAAGTTTTAAAAATATAAAATAATTTAAATGATGTTGATTATATTTGTTTTCTTCATAATTTTCTAGATTTATTCACATTTTCTCTGTCTCTTTTTTTTTTTTTTAAAAAAAATACTATATATATATATATATATATTATAATATTTTTATAATAGATCAACGAAAAAGAGTTAATTTAAAATATATTTATTGATAATAAAATATACAGTTTAATAAATAAAAAATACTTATAAATTCATATTAATATTTCTTTTGATATTTATAGTATTCATTTTTCAGGTGCATTTCTAATGGCGAGATTCATTTTTTATTTAGTGAAAATTTGATTTTTTTTTTTTTAAAAAAAACTTAAAGTTGTCATTTATTTTTGTTTTATTTTTAAAGGGAAAAACGAAATAAGAAATAAAAACCTTAAGCATGACTCATGAAGGAAAAAACAGGTTTGTGAAAAATCGAATATGATTAGAGAGTTAGGTTACATATTGAGAAGGTACGGTGGTGAGTCATAACACTCCTCTAAATTCGTATACGTGCCCTCTCTACTAAACGAATTAAGGGAATTATGATAATTAATTAATTAATTAATCAGGGATACCAAGATTAAATAAACAAAATAATATACACAAAAATGATGACAAAATAAAATTACAAGAATGTACAAAACAAAGGACAATAGAATTATGCAAATTGATTTATTGAACTAATTAGAAAAAAGATATTTGAAAAAAAATTATTTTTTAAGAAATTTCAAATGATTTTATTAAAAACAATTTTGAATTAGTAATTTTGATTTATTTATTTACAAAAAAAATTTTAATTTATTTTCTTCAAGTGATTTGATTCAATTTCATTTATATTCAATTTCAAGAAAGTTATTTACACTTATTATTATCAAAAGAATTTATTAAAATAAAACTTTAATTTTTTTTTTTTAGAAATTCAATTTGGTTTTGTTTGCAATAAAAAATATTTTTTATTTTACATTTTTTTTGTAAAAAAAAAAATGAATTTTTATAATCTTATTTACAAAAGCATTTCACTGTAACTTTTATTTGAAAAAAAATTAAAAATTAAAAATTAAAATTTTTTTTTTTAAAAATAAATAAAATTACAAGTTCGGTAGAAAATGATACTTTTTATACATTTATCTAGCAAAGATACTTCAATTAAATAAACAAGACTTTTTACCATTTTATTTACGAAAGAATTTCATTAAAAACATTTTTTAATAGTTTTTTTTTCAAATGTTTATCGACAAAAACCAATTTCTATTTGAATTAGAAAAAAAAAAATTTACTTTACAAAAAAAAAGTCTCAAATTTATTTAGGAAAGCTTTACAATTTTTTATTTTTTAAAAAGCTATCCACAATTTATTCTAAAAAAATAAGAAGAAAAAAAAGTTCAAATTTATTAAAATAACGTGATATCAGATTTTTTTTAAATATTAAAAAAAAATCTCAATTTATTTAAAAGGGAAATTCGATTTTATTAAATAAAAAATATATTCTTTTCCTTTTCAATTTTATTCTAAAAATGTTTCTTTTTTCTTATTTTTATAAATAAATAAAAAAACCGTTTTTCAATTTTTGAAGAGTTTCATTTTTATTTTTAAAAAAGGTTTTTGAAATGATTTTAAGAAAATGGTTTTCATATTTATTAATATAAAAAGAAATCTTTTAAAAGAAAGTTCAGATTATTAAACAAATATTTATTAAAAATGAGTAAATATTTATTCTAAAAAGAATTTTCGTTCATTAAAGGCAAGAAGAAAAAAATAAAATAAAATAAACATTTTTCAAACAAAAACATTATCCCATTATTGATTATTCCCTCAATAGAAAAATAAAACACAAATAAATAAACTACACATTCTCAAAACAAAGGCTAAAAAAGTATATTAAATAAGGATAACAAATAAATGGAAACAAAAATAAATCCGTGAATAACAAATTAAACATACATATACAATAAAAATATAAACACTGAGAATCCATTCACATGTATACAAGAAAAAAATTGAAATGAATATATACAACAAAACTAGGAGGACAAGGATAATAAAGCAAATGAAATTAGGTTCAAATCAAACCAAACAACAATCTTACAAGCCAAGGTCCAATACCAATAAATAGGAAACAAAAATCAACCTAAAACAACCCAAAAGGATAAATCAAAGGCCCAATAGGAAATCCAATTATCCAAAGCAAATACCCAAATCCCACAAACCATTACTGTACAAATCAATGGAGAGAGAACTTATCTCCATTTGAAGAACACATGTAAGTGAATTAACCTAAGAAGGGTTCAACTTGACGTCTGCGTAGATATAGGGGTAGGAAAGACTATTGCTGTAGAATTTTCTAGGGTCGAGCGACACAACCATGATTGTTAGGGCGATGATTGGGAGGTTTAAGGTGGCGAAGATGGTGGGTGAGATAGGTAGGAAATGAGAGAGAGAGAAAAAAAAATGCGAGCGAAGAAGGGGGTGACTATCGATGCCAGAAGGAATTGTCAACCGACAACGGTGCTGCCGACAGGTGAGGAAAAAAAAATATGGAGAAGAAAGAAAGGAAAATGAAGAAAAGAAAAAGGAAGAAAAGAAAATAAAGAAGGAAGAAAATGTGGAGAAAAAGAAATAAGGGAGTAGAATATAAGAAAGAGAAAAATGTGAGTGAAGGGGGACGACGATCGTGGGATGAGATTGAGAGAAAATTCAAAAGATAAGGGTTTTGTTTGAAATGAGTGGTGAGGATTTGATGAAATAAATAAATAAATAAAATGAAGGGTTAAGATTAATTTTTCAATAAAACTTGGGTTAAAAGTTATAAAAAAATAAAATAAAAATAAGCCTAATAAATATTAACCAAAAGTCCTAAAATAAATAAATAAAAACAAAAAATAAAATAAAATAAAAGAGTTTGGGACAAATTTTGGGGTCTACAAATATGCTCTTCTACGATAGAGTTCACAAGTAAAGTAAGTGTATACACAAACGAAATGAAGTGGGCTCTACCGAAGAATAAGAAAGGCCATCAAATTTGTCTTAATATGATATGGACTCTCTTAAACTAAAATAAGAACAAAGAGACTCTAAAGCCCCACAAAAAGAGTAAGAATGGAAACTCCTAAAGTTCCTTTAAAGTTACACTATGAATCCAGACTGATTACTACTCAAAACATGCTATTTTGTAACTTGTAATTAGCTCTTTTAAACACCCTTGAGTGTAGACCTTCAATTTTGTCCCTTTAGCACATGTCTTTAAAATTCGTTTTCAATGCTCCACAATAGTTCCTTGGTGGCCCATGGCTACTCATACCACTTACCTTTTTCTGAGTCACCTCAGAG
>JAAKHE010001714.1:27999-44055 GCA_011039315.1 Vitis labrusca
TGAAGAAATCAAGCTATGGAGCCTCATAATCCTTTGCCTTATTCGTTCAAAGTATACAAGGAAGAAACAATGGAGAAGAGGAAAACAGGGGATGAAAACAGGGGACACAGCTGCAGTCTTTCATCGCACTTTTGGAGCACTTTCTGAAGTCTATTTTTTACATTCTATATACCATTTCAAAGCTCAGAAAGTCAAGAATCCAACGGTTCAAACCATGTACAATTTGGACCTGAAATGAGAAAGATATGGCCTTCGGAAGACAACTGCATCAAGCTGAGGGACAATTTCGCACAGCACTGTGCAAGGTGCGAATTCCTCAGTCCACTGTGCGAGAATTTCGCACACCTCATATCAAGGTGCGAAATTGGAACTCCAGCGTGCGAAAATTGGATATTTTTGCCGACTCTTTTTCTTCTGATATTTTTGTGTCTAAATTTCCATTTTCTCCTTGTATTCAACCACTCATGTAATTCCTTAGCTAGGAAGTATCCAAGGAAGGGTAAAATTACCTTCCTATATAAATTCTCTTGTAATCACTGAAAATCATCTTCGGAGCTTTCTCCAGGAGACCGACTGATGTAAATTGGATACTTAGTGAAATACAGAGATCTCTTTTGTTTTCTTTTTCTCTCATCTATTTTCTATTTCCTTGCAAGCCAAACACCCTCTGAGGATATTTTCCCAGAGGATGAGAGGCTAAACATTTAGTTTCTTGGAGTAAAGGAAGCTAGGTGAAAAGTCCAGATTAAAACATGGAAAGTTTCCGTGCATTAAATTCAGGTAGTTGGAGTCCATAAATGGTTTTTAAAGCCAAGGTTTTGCCTTAAATCCCTTCGAATCACTTTGACTGGCCAATACATGGTAAGCTTAAGGTCTCTGTGGATGCTTATTGCTAGATCCATATCAGTCCATTAGTTATCATGTACGAGCCATTGGAAAGTGATTCAAGGTGATAGCCCATAGTGTCTTAAGCCATTAATGGACCTTGACTACCATCTCTAGTAACTTTTTATGGATTAAAACTTCATTGTCAAACCTATACCGGTTCGGGAAATAACTATAGGTTAAATCCCCAATGCGAGGAGAAAAATCCGGAATTTTCCACTTTGCATCTGGCACTTGAACCTAGCAACCTTCAGCTCCGGGAGACTTTCTTTCTTACACTTTTTACTTAGTTCTATGTGAGTTTAGTTTAAATCACCACTTTCAAAACAATTTTATTTTCTTTTAAATTTCAAGTTTGTGCTAAAAGAAATCATCAGAATCAATTTCTAATTTAGAGTCTGTCACTGATAGAGTGAAAACCCATCCCTGAGTTCGATCCTAGAACTACTATACTATAGTAGCTTTGCTACGCCAGTATAAGGTCATAGGTTTTATAAATGTTTTTGATTAAAAGACCCGGCTGGGCATTGAATCACAGACTCCCTCCAAAAAGTCTAAAAAAAAGACTTAAAAATAAATGTCAAAGTTGAGAAGTAATTAGACTACCAAGGAGCACATGAATGAAGGTATGCAAAGGGAAAAACCGTATGTGTACTATATGGGAACAGAAGGCATAAGAATCCAACAATACGATAGAAATGGCCTTATAAACTCAAAGGGTTATACCATGCATAGTGGAAGAGGAGAAACTCCATAGCAATATGATGAAAAAGTGAGAAACACTTATGCAACGAAGTGAGATGTATGATCGAATGTGAAACTGTGAGGACAATGTGTGCAATGCTAGTGATCATGAATGTCGAGAGTTGTGGCTATGAATGATAAGACCAACTCTTAGTGCTAAACTGAGAAAAGAATGGCTCTAGAAGCTAAACTGAAAAGATAACTTTAAACACTAAACTGGAAGGCCCATAGGTGAACACCTACGGTGGTGATACAATTGGAACAAACACTCATATATGAAAATCTATGATGGTGAGATAATTGTAACAAATGCCTATAAATACACAATTTATGGTGGTGATAAACTCAAAGGCCCATAGATATCCAATCTATGGTAGTGAAAATTGATTAAGGCCCATAGATGAAAATCTATGGTGGTTAATCTAAAATACCCATAAATGTCTGATTTATGGTGGTGAAAACTGATCAAAGCCCATAGGTGAAAATCTATGGTGGTGAAAACTGATCAAGGCCCATAGATGTAAATCTATGGTGGTGGATCTAAAATGCCCATAGATGTCTGATCTATGGTGGTGAATCTAAAATGCCCATAGATGTATAATCTATGACAGTGAATTTGAAATGCCCGTAGATGTTTGATCTATGGTGGTGAAAACTGATCAAGGCCCATAGATGAAAATCTATGGTAGTGAATCTGAAATGCCCATAGATGTATGATCTATGGTGGTGAAAACTAATCAAGACTCATATATGAAAATCTATGATGGTGAATCTGAGATGCCTGTAGATGAAAATTTATGGTAGTGAAAGCTGAAATGCCCATAGATGTCTGATCTATGGTGGTGAAAACTAATCAAGACCCATATATGAAAATCTATGATGGTGAATCTGAGATGCCTGTAGATGAAAATTTATGGTAGTGAAAGCTGAAATGCCCATAGATGTTTGATCTATGGTGGTGAAGATTGAAACAAATGCCCATAGATACACAATCTATGGTGGTGAAAAAAGAATGGCATGCCTAACAAGAAAACCAATCACAATCATACAGAATATTTAAGGTGCGTACCTGGACCACTTCTTAAGCGCTATCATAAAACATCAATGGTTAGTTTAGATAATATATCACCCAACATGCATTTTATCATAGATAATCGAACAATGAAACATATATCAAGACATCCCAAGCATTCTCAAACATAGGTATAATTCACAATGACAATCGTATTTACAGGATTTAGAACGTAGGTGATAGGAGACGTACTTGGATAACATAGATAATTCGTAATTTGCTTCCTCAGGTAATGGAGGGTTAGATAATAAATAATAAAACAAGAAATCCTAACATGCATAAACGAAGTTTTTAAAAAAATAATAAATGATCACATAAAATCATTCAAAAAATCACATACATCATTCAAAGTCGGGTAGTACTAAAAAATATTTTTAAAATGCTCCAACTTATTCAGATGTCCAGATTCCATCATGGACAGTAGTTACAATTTTGAAAAATCATATCTCCCTCAAAAAGGCATATTGTTCAATATTTTATATGTCTAATATCAATTTCAAGAAGCCTATAATTGAGAAAAAATGTTGAATCAAATTTAAAAAGTCATCTGGTATTTTATTTTTGCAAAAAGCTCTCAGATGTCCAGAACTGGGTGAAATCGGAGCCCCCCTAAAGACTTATTTATATCTTCTATTCTAGAGTGGCTTTCTAACTCAAACAAAACTTTAAATTCAAGTTCAAGAAGTGAGGAAAGTCATACAAGTTTTGGAAAATTTTTAAAAACATTCTAATGCTGCTAAAACGAATTTTCAATCTAAAGGGTCAGTGCTGAATGAAAACTGGCAGCAAGGAAAAAAAAGTTTTTGAAAATTTTTGCACCACTAGAATTGTCCTCCCAAAATGGCTATGCTGCTGCATTAGGAAAATGTTCCCCACAAGGTATAAAATTCATATTTACAAAATCAACACTAAAGTCACAATGGGCAGCTGGAATTTTGATGTTATCAAAGAATTGAAGAGGAATTTTAGTGGTCCTACGAAGTACCTATGCTGCTGAATGCTTAGTTTGTTCAACTCTGATAGAACTTTAATGGTCCACTAGGATCTATATCATCTTCATATGTGGACTGTGCCTCTTCTCAAAGTGGCGCCCTCTCCTTGATGGACTAGCAATGTGGATCTCTCTTTGGTGGCTGCCCCTCTTATCTAAAAAAAAAAAATCTGATGCATAATCCCACGTCTTAAAGTGGCAACCTCAGTGGCGCGACTGTAGGAGAGTTTCTTTGTTCGATAGCATGTCTTTGCTCCTTCCTAGTGGACTGCTTCTTCATGTGGATGGCGGCCAGTCCTTTAAAATTTCTGGACCGTGCATGTTAGAGAAACTCCTGTGGTAGTGTAGATTTCTGTTTCTCTCCAAGTGGGCTGGGTATCCTCCTCTTTTAAAGACGAAGTGGCAGCCTTCTTAGTCAATTCCTCTCACACTGAAAAATCCTTCTTTTTTTTTTTTTTTCTGTTCTTGTGCTCTTCCTTCTCCTTCAATCTCCCCTCCATCCGCTTCACCAAGTCCAGCACGATCCGAACTCTTCCCCCCTGAACATAGCCTTCATTCTGTCCATATACACACCGCATGTTTCTTTTTTCTCTGCCAAAACAGCTTTGGTAATTTTCTTTCTTCATTCATTTCCTTCCATCAGAAGCACAATCAGCACATGCAAGGGCGCATACTTGCTTTCCTTCTTAGTTCCTTTCCTTCCATACGTCCTCTCCTCTTCCAACCACCTTGAATCCATCATTCAGCCCGCTGAATATTTTCTTTCCATAATCACACATGAAAATTCCTCTTTCTTTTTTCGACTGAATATCCTCTATTTCCTGAAAGACTCACGCTTGAATATCCTTGCCAATACATGTTTTCAACCTTCCTTTTTCTCTCTAGTGATGATTCCTTTGGTGAGTTTCTCTACAAAAGCATAAAGAAAATTAGACTTAATGAATGAATCCAAAGGTGTTTTAGAAAATTATAAGATAAATAAATAGATTAAATTAGCAAAATAATTAAGTAAATAATGATAATAATAATAATAATAGTAAAGTGTCATGAAATCTATGCAATCAAGTGAGCAACTTAAGTCATGCAAAGAATGTCTAATGGGCCTAGGGTGTACTAAGTGGGCCTAGGATGGTGCCTAATGGGCCAAGTGTATATAAAAACTATCCTAAAAATGAATGAAAAGTCTAAGTCTAAATTAGGGTTGCCAAAGGTCACATTAAGGGGTCAGATAATCCCTCAACCAAAGTCTCTGAGGTGGCTCAAAAAAGGTAAGTAGTATGAGTAACTATGGGCCACCAAGGAACTACTGTGGAGCACTGAAGTGAACTTAAAGACATATGCTAAAGGGACAAAATTGAGGGTCTACAAATATGCCCCTCTTCGGTATAGATCGCGAGTGTAGGGAATGTGAGTAAAAATATAAACAATGAGTGGAACGAAGTGAACTGTACCGAAGAACTAAAAGAAAAAGACCAGAGATTTTGTCCTAACACATGATGAGAGGAAGATCGAAACACGAGGCTGCAATGACAAGGATGAAACAACTCTATGTCGTAAGCTCAAGGCCCTATGTGGAAAGAATGACTTTGGGCCATAGATGAGATGATCGACTCTGGGTCGTGAGCTCTAGGCTCTAAATGCCTGTGCAAATGGTGGCTTTGAATGCCTATGAAAATGGTGGCTCTGAACGCCTATGAAAATGATGGCTCTGAACGCCTATGAAAATGGTGGCTCTAAACACCTATGGAAATGGTGGCTCTAAACGCTCATGAAAGTGATGGCTCTGAACGCCTATGAAAATGATGGCTCTAAACACCTATGAAAATGGTGGCTTTGAACGCCTGTGAAAGTGGTGGTGGCTTTGAACGCCTATGAAAATAGTGGCTCTGAACGCCTATGAAAGTGATGGCTCTGAATGTATATGAAAATGGTGGTGGCTCTAAACGCCTATGAAAATGGTGGCTCTAAACGCCTATGCAAATGGTGGCTCTGAACACCTATGAAGATGGTGGCTCTAAATGCCTATGAAAATGGTGGCTCTGAACGCCTATGAAAATGATGGTGGCTCTGAAATCCTATGAAAAATGACTCTGGGCTTTAAATGGAAAAGAAATTACTCTAGTCATAAATGGAAAATGTCTCTGGGTTAAGAGCTCTAGGCTCTAAATGGGAAAGAAATGACTCTGAGTCATAAATGGAAAACGACTTTGGGTCGAAAGCTTTGGGCTCAAAATGGGATAGCCGATCAGGATACTTTCCGGCTCATGGTGCCGGGTCGAGGCCACTTACAAGTGGCTATGATGATGAAAATGAAACATCTCAGGGATGTGAAGGATACAAACGACTCTGGGTCATGAGCTTAGGGCTCAGGATGCTATGAATGACTTTGGGTCATGATGTAATGGGTAACTCAGGGTTACGATGAATAGCTCAGGGCTATGGATGGAATGAATGACTCTGGGTCATGATGCAATGAGTAACTCAGGGTTACAATGAATAGCTCAGGGCTATGAGCTCCGGGCTTTATGACTGATCGACTAGAAGGAGAGTGCGATACGCAAACTCCAGGTCATACCACTCATGGGCGACCAAATGATAAAGGCTCAGCTCAGGGCTGGAAAGACTCTAGGTCTTAGGAAACGATAGCTCAAGGCTACCAGGCTCAGGGCCTAAGGAAAGAAAGATAGCTTAGGGCTATAAGACTCAGGGTTTAGGAGAAGAAGAATAGCTCAGGGTTACGAGGCTCGGGGTCTAAGAGGAGAGGGATAGCTCAGGGTTATGAGACTCAGGGCCTAGAAAGAATGGATAGCTCAGGGTTGTGAGGCTCAGGGCCTAAAAGGAAAATGATAGCTCAGGGTTACGAGGCTCAAGGCTTAAAAGGAACAGATAGCTTAAGGCTACAACACTCGGGGCCTAAAATGAATGAATAGCTTAAGGCTATAAGGCTTAGGGTCTAGAAAGAAATGAAAGCTCAGGGCTCAAGGGAAGAAGAATAACTCAAGGCTATGAGGCTCAGGGCCTAGAAGGAAATAATAAAGAAGACCAACTCGAAAGTGGATATGAAGTAAATGGGCTCAAAGTTGTATACTCAAAATGACAAGAGTCGGACTACTGAACTCAAGAAGGGAAATATGCCCCAGTATTCAGGGTGCTCACACTACTGAAACAACCAGTAAATCAATTATCTATTAGAATCAATGGGTCAGGAACCAATACATCATGACAAACCTCTTAAAAGTCAAAACTAAAATAACTCTCTATGTCTGAAAAGCTGCTCTGTCAACAAATCTCAAAAGTTAAGTCTCAAAGTGTGTATATCGTGGCTCATTGAAAAGTAAATCTCAAAGTGCACAAAATACTGCTCATTTGGATATTCCAATCTGTAAGGTAACAATGACGAAAACAAATCTATCTCATGAACAAATTGACTAAAGGATCCACCCATGCTCCTCGGGTGAAACCTGATGTGATCCATCTCTATCTCAACAAATCCATATAGGGGGATCCTGATACAGTCAATCGTCGGAAGCTTCAGACTAGCACTCAATCTAAAACCAAGCTGGCCACTGTCTCAATCTCAAGGATGCTCAAAGAAAATGGGGAAAAATGCCCCAATATAAGATCTGATGTCAAAGTCATGAGGTGAATAACCAACACTAATCATCCATCCTCATACTACTGCGCAAACAAAATCTCATCAAGGAGAGGGGAATATGCCTCAATATGGATATCTGATGTCGAAATCATGAGGTAAAAAACCAACAATGATCATCCATCTATGCACAATCTCATCAAGGAGAGGGGAGTATGCCCCAGTATGGATATCTGATGTACAATAAAGATTAATCTGTCAAAATCCATCAAACGTCTTTATAACCATGAACAAGATAGCCAAACAACCCAACAACGACTAGGAATCTTGGAGAAAGGGGAAGATATGCCCCAGTGTGAATATCTAATGCACAACCAAAGGATGAATCCAACATCATCAATCAACTATCCTCGACTCAACAATAATCTGCTAAGAACTCAGAATGAAGCGTCGACCAATGCTTGAAGGGAGACACTCTAAATCTAATCTCAAATGAATAACCAAAATGATGAGGGATGTGATAATCTCAAGAGTAGAAACATGTCTCTGATGAATCCTTAACTAAATCTGATAGGAATCTGATAACCTCAAAGTGGGGAAATATGCCCCAGTGTATAGGATTTATACACTACACTAAAAACTGCCTCCAACTCAATAATGATCCACTAATCTATCTAAAAAATACTCCGCAAATGGAACCCAGGATCATAAAAATTGTCAATAAGCTCAACAATGCTCCACTAGACTGATGTCATCTCAACATACTCCACTACGGATCTCTGATCGATGGAAACGGCCAGACTCAAAGAAAGTGCTCCACTAGGGGCTCATCTCAACCAAATGAAAGTGGTATATGCCCTAGTATGATAATTGATGCACAGTAGAATGGAAAGCCAAACAACATCAAATATCATCCATAAAATGAATCAATCATCTACATCCATCACTAAATCACCTCCAAGAATCAAATAAGCATTTCCCAAAAAAAGAAACAGGACGACGTCTATATATCAACCAAATCCCAAAACAATAGCCTCTACTTAGGCTGGTGTTTGGGATTTGGTTGAAAAATCCTCTCACGCTGAAAAATCTTTTTTTTTTTTTTTGTTCTCGTGCTCTTCCTTCTCCTTCAATCTCCCATCCATCTGCTTCACCAAGTCCAGAACGATCCGAACTCTTCCCCCTCTGAACATAGCCTTCATTCTGTCCATATACGCACTGCATGTTTCCTTTTTCTCTTCCAAAACAACTTTGGTAATTTTCTTTATTCATTCATTTCCTTCCATCAGAAGCACAATCAGCACATGTAAGGGCGCATACTTGCTTTCCTTCTTAGTTCCTTTCCTTCCATACGTCCTCTCCTCTTCCAACCACCTTGAATCCATCATTCAGCCCGCTGAATATTTCCTTTCCATAATCACACATGAAAATTCCTCTTTCTTTTTTCGACTGAATATCCTCTATTTCCCGAAAGACTCACGCCTGAATATCCTTACCAATACATGTTTTCAACCTTCCTTTTTCTCTCCAGTGATGATTCCTTTGGTGAGTTTCTCTATAAAAGCATAAAGAAAATTAGACTTAATGAATGAATCCAAAGGTGTTTTAGAAAATTATAAGATAAATAAACAGATTAAATTAGCAAAATAATTAAGTAAATAATGATAATAATAATAATAATAGTAAAGTGTCATGTAATCTATGCAATCATGTGAGCAACTTAAGTCATGCAAAGAATGTCAAATGGGCCTAGGGTGTACTAAGTGGGCTTAGGGTGGTGCCTAATGGGGCAAGTGTATCTAAAAACTATCCTAAAAATGAATGAAAAGTCTAAGTCTAAATTAGGGCTGCCAAGGGTCATAATAAGGGGTTAGATAATCCCTCAACCAAAGTCTTTGAGGTGGCTCAAAAAAAGTAAGTAGTATGAGTAGCTATGGGCCACCAAGGAACTACTGTGAAGCATTGAAGTGAACTTAAAGACATGTGCTAAATATACAAAATTGAGGGTCTACACATACATATAAAATAAAAAATCTAAACACTAATAATCCATTCACATGTATACAAGAAGAAAATTAAAATGAATATACACAACAAAACTTGGGGGACAAGGAGGAAGGAGTAACCTCTGTAGTGCCTAGTAGTGGGTTTCCCACAGCTTCCAAAATGAAGCTCAAATGTATCAAACTCTCAACTCTCCAAAACACTCATAGAAAATACACTCAAACCTCATTCTCCACTTTCTTACCTTAAAATAAAAAATAAAAAATAAAAAAATTGAAAATATATGTAACAAGTCTCCATTCCGTCCAATCTAATCTGTTTTTGCCTATACCTTGCTTCAATTACTCCAACTAAAACATTGTGCTGCAAATTTGCCTCTTCTCGTCCTCAATGCCATTTCAAGATACCAACTCGAACACAAATAACCCAAAGGAATAATAAAGCAAATGCAATTAGGCCCAAATCAAACCAAACAACAATCTTACAGGCCAAAGTCCAATACCAATAAATATGAAACAAAAATCAACCCAAAACATACGCAAAGGGATAAATCAAAGGCCTAATATGAAATCCAATAACCCATAGCCAACTATCCAAAGCAAATACCCAAATCCCACAAACCATTACTATACAAATCAATGCAGAGAAAACTTATTCCCATTTGAAGAATCCGTGCAGGGAAATCAACCCAAGAAGGGTTCAACTTGACATCAATGTAGATGTGGGGGTAGGGAAGATTGTTGTTGTAGAATTTTATGGGGTCGAGTGGCACAACCATGACTGTTAGGGTGACGATTGGGAGGTTTAGGGTGATGGAGATGGTGGATGAAATGGGTGGGAAATGAGAAAGAGAGAAAGATGGAGGGAAAGAGAGAGATAACTATATATATATATATATATATATATATATATATAAATATATGTAGTCAGAAAATAAGGGTGATTGTCGGTGCCAAAAAGGATTGTCGAGCGACAGCGATGTTGTTAGGAATGGCAACGGGGCGGGTTTGGGACGGGTCATTCCCATCCCATTCCCACACCCGATTATGTAGTTATTTCTCATCCCCGACACAAACCGGTGTTGGGGCAGGTTGATTGGTCCCCATCCCTATTAACAAAAGAATTAATAACCCTATCCCCGTCCCCGTCCCGAATGTGAGCTCTAACCCTAATTGGTGATGAGTAGATATTATACCTAAATGCACTTTCTTTTCATCGCAAAATAACGAGATTATGATAATATACCAAATATGAAAAAATAATATCAAAGTTGAAATTAACACCACAACAATCAATATTTTTAAGCTCGTAGTTAGCTTAAATGATTCAAAATTAATGCAAAATACAAAAAAAAAATAAAAAAAATCATTTGAACAATTTACAAGAAAACAGAATGAACAATGAACCAAATAGGAAAATGGGTTAATATTAGCCATGGATGTGAATTCCTCTTCAAGCCAATCTTTGAACCAAGACTTCATCAAATCCACTGCTTCAAATGTTGTCGCATTCCTTTTGAGTTGTGCTCTCAGACAAAAACTTCAAGGTGATGCTCTAGATGATTGTGTTGCACATATTTAGGGCAAGAAGATCAAAGTCTATGACTAGTTTGATGTCGCGATAGAGGAGTTTTGGGCTCTTAGGCTAAACCAATAGCAAAATGGAATTGATTTCGGAGTATTTTAGTTGGTGTAAGAGAGGAAAAAAAATGGTATCGATCCTGGAGATAGGGTTTCAGGCAATGCATCAGAGGAAGAAGAAGAAGAAGCGACTATTGGAATTATGGCAAATGGGAAGAATGAAAGATAGTGTATCAGAGGAAGAAGAAGAAGAAGAAGAAGAAAGAATAGTCGTCAGAATTAGGGCAAATGGGAAAGAATGAAGTACATATATACGGGGAGTTTTTTGACATTTTACTAGTAGTTAAAGGATATTCTCAAACCCGACCTATACCCATTTTTTATATTTCACACCCGTCCCAATAGGAGCGAGACAGGACGGGGCGGGTTACTCAGTTAGCCCACAAAATTGCCATCCCTAGATGTTGTTGACAATGGCGTCGCCATTAGATGAGAAAAAAAAAAAAAAAAAAAACGAGATGGAAAAGAAGGAAAGGAAAATGAAGAAAAGTAAACAAAGAATGAAGAAAATGTGGAGAAAAAGAAATAGGGGAGTAAAAGAGAATAAGGAGAAAAATGTGAGTGAAGGGGGTGACGGTCGTAGGATGAGATGGAGAGAAAATTGAGAAGATAAGGGTTTTGTTTGAAATAAGTGGTGAGGATTTGATGAAAAAAAATAATAAATAAATAAGGAAAGGTTAAGATTAATTTTCCAATAAAACTTGGGTTAAAAGTTATAAAAAAATATAAAAAAATAAGCCTAATAAATACTAACCAAAAGTCCTAAAATAAATAAAATAAACAAAATTAAAAAAAATTAAATAAATAAAAACAAAAGTAAAAATAAAATAGTTTGGGACAAATTTTGGGGTCTACAAGTAGGTTTTATATGATGCTTGGGTCCGTTTCATCATATTTCATGATATTTATTTTTAGAAATTGTTTTTAAATTAAAGAAAAAAATAATTTTTTTAGTATTTAAAAAAAAATAATTAATAAGGATGTTTGGTAATTTATTTATTTATTTATTTTAAAAATTGTTTAAATAAATTATTTTTAAAAGTAATTTTTCTATTTTTATTTTGTAAAGACTTTATAAATTTAATTTATATAATATTAATTAAATTTAATTCAAGTTTTATTAAAAAATGAAAATTACTTTTGTAATTATAAATACATTGAAGAATAAAGAGTTTTTAGTAAAATATGAATAGTCATACCATAATAAAATCATAAATTATATTTTTTTTTATAAAAAAAAAAAAATACTAGCTTAGTATATGTAAGAAAAATATGGACATTAACATCCGCATAAAAGTATAATTATATTTTTTTAATGAATAATAATAATTATTAATAATATTTTTAAAAAAATTTATTACATACGCACATGTTTAGTACTGAAATAGTATTTTGGAATGCTTTTATTTAATTTATAATTAATTGGATCGATTTTTGAATTCCAAATCATCCTTAGAAATTAAAAGATTCATTAAAAAAATTTAATTATTAATCATATCTCACTTAATTTAGAAAATATAGTTGTATGTGAAGGAGAAACAATGAAGTCATTACTTATGATATATCAATTTTGATTTATTATTTTTGGTAGTAATTAGGTTCATTTTTTGAGTTTTGATTTATTTTTAAAATTTGTTAAATTCATTAACAAATTAAATACAAGGTGTCAATTAATTTGAAGTTTATGAGAAAATTTATAAAAATATAATTATGTGAAAAAAAGGAAATAATAAAGTAATTGTTAACTACTTTTTATCCACAAATTCTATTAAGTTAATGAATTTAACACGTTAAGTTTTATTTGATTTAAAATTTATTTGTCTAGTAAAATAAAAATAAAAATATAAATATGTAAGAAACAATAATCATTATATGCTAATTTTTGCTCATAAATTTCTTGTATTGATTCGATTATTATTTTATTCTTAAGTTATTTTTAAAAATTACTAGACCTGATAATGAGTCCAACTCATTAAATCTTACCTAATATGAAGTTTAAGTGAAAATTATTTGCAAAAATATGATATATGCAACGAATAAACTATCAAAGTTATTTAAAATAAATTTTGGTCAATGATTTCTTAATGTTATTAAGTTCTATGACTATTTAGTACTAATAAAATATATTTTAAAATTTTAAATTATTTTTTAAAAATAATAAAATTATTTATCAAGTATAGTTTGATTTTGAATTCACTTGCTTAATGAAAAATTTTTAAAAAGTTAAAAGAGATTTAGAAAAAAACTTGTAATTTTAAAAAAGACCATATTTAAATATTTTTCTTGTTGATATTGGATCATGGAGAGAGAAGAAATGATATCATATTCAATTTTACTTATTTTTTTATGATTTTTAATTTTTAAACTTTTTTATTTTTAAAAATTAATGAAAATAATTTTTACTTGTTCTTTAAAAGCTATTCTCTATTTTACTTTATTTTTTAAAACTAAAAATAAAGAACAATGGTCAAACAATGTAATGAATTTTTAAAAAAAATTTCTATTTTTTAAAACTATAAAGTTAATTTTTTAATTTATTTTTATTTTTTGTAAGAAAATTTTGAAAATGCCAAATTAGCATTTTCATTTTTTCTATTTTCTAAACTCAATTTTCTAGAAAATAAAAATAGAAAAGGCTTGACTTTTGTTTTTCTTAAAAATGGAAATACAAAGCGATCTAAACAAAAAGGCCTAATATTTTGATTATTTACTTCCTTACCAAAAGTGTGAGGAAAAAATTAAAATAAGAAAATAGTGAGAAAATTGAAAAAAAAAATGGAAGAAAATAAAAATATATATTGAATTTAATATATTTTTCTCATATACTTTCTATTTTTTAAACTTGTTTTACATTAAAAAATAAAGAATTTCAACACATAAATTTCTAAATAATTGGGAGAGAAAGGAAATAAAAGAAAAAGTGAAAGGAAAAAAAAAAGTCTGAAACAAATCCCAATCCCATGGGCTTAATAGGATCTGTGCTTTCTGGTTGCCTATGTCAAATTGGTATTCAAATCTTCCGGCTACCAAATCTTTCTAGGCTTCCAACTCCAATCCAACCCGCCTCAATTAAGAAAAGCCCAACCCAAGTACTTATTTCCAAGTTTATTTTAATCTGATCACTAATTCTAGTTACTTAACTTGACTGGACTGAGGTTGGATAAGATCAGCCCATCAAGTTGCACCCGCTCTTGGGCTTGGCCCATTCATAGATCCAATTGTAAACCCAACCAATTATAAATGGGTTGGGTTTTGGTTAAGCTTATTGAATCACCATCCACACTCAACTGCCTAGGCCCAATGAATCAGTATTTACTTGAATTAAGATATTTTTAAAACATATTAGTTAACTTTTTTAATAGAATTTTTATTTTTATTTTATTTTTTTAAATTATACAGTTTGAGTGAGAAAACAAAAGTCAAAGGATTAGATAGATCTCCCTCAGCCGGATTACAATTTTTGTTGCAGGAGTGCTTTTTGTAACTTGAATCCAATATGTTTAATTCCATTTAATTAGAATTTGACTAATTTTAATTTATAAATAGAATAATATATATATGTACATATATTTTTGAAAAAATATTATTAAAAATATTCAATTTGCATGAGTGGGTGTGGCATTGACATTGGTTTGTATGGCACAATTACACCCGTGAATCAAATGGAATAAATAGTAGGGTAGATATAGGTAGGGTACAATTCCAACTATGACATGGCTGATGGAACCAATATCTACTAATTCACATCCTCCTCTCCTCTTCTCCAATTGAACCATTTTTATTTTGTGAAATAGTAGGATGGTTAGGTTGGGCTGAGCATCTATGCCTTCTTCTTCCTGTAGGTGCGAAACAAGTCTACTTTTTTAGTTTGGAAATGTAATTTTAATATTATTTGGCAAAAGAGGGAGAAAAAAAGAAAAGAACGAAAGGAATCTAGGTCTGATTTTAAACCTTTTGGGTTGACATCTGAAGTAAATGAGTAATTTGTCCTTTAAAAACTGAGCGTAGGATGGCCGCACTCTGACGGAAATGAGACAAAGCACGTGAAAGGTGGGGAATTAAGCCATTGGTTTTTTTATTTTTTTTTTCTTTTTGCCACCTCAATTGCTCATCAGGTGTAAGTTGTCCGGCGCATATTTGGTATAATTTTAATAACTTAATAAACCATTTAAATGATTTAATAATTTAATTAAAGTCATTAAATAAATTAAGTATATTTAATAAAATAATATAATAGTATGACTTAAAATAAAAAATAATTTTAAATAATAAATAAAAATAATTAATTTATTCTTAAATTTACATTTTTTTACCATTATTTGAGTTAATTACTTTTATAATTTCTTTTACTACTCCACGATATCTTTATTTTTATTCGATTTCTTTTACCCCAATTATAATTTATAAAAATGAATATATTAATTTGATGATTTAGAATAAATTTTATTAAATAATAAGTATTAAGTTTTATCAAAAATCTATTTCTTAAAAACTTTTCATTTATATACATATATATTTTAAAAAAAAAAAAAGGTCAAAGAAATCAAACTCTTAGGTTTAAAAAATTTTTAATGTTTAGAAATATTTTTCTTATGAAATTTAGGTTTTTGATAAAATTAATCATTTTCAAAAATAAAAAAAAAATCATTGAAAGTGATATTTGGAATAGCATCTAATTGATGTTTCTTTAAAAGGTAACTTTTTTTTTTTCTTTTGCTGATGTTTACCTTAGCCCACATATTATTATAATAATAATAATAATAATAATAATGTTTATTATATTGACACACCATAAAAGTAAAAGGTGTGACCGACAAAACATGCAGTTTAAAAACACTTGTAGAACAGAGGATTGAAAGCCCTTGGAGCTCGTAAATATGAATTATGATGTTGGTTGATGAATGGTAATGCATGGGAATGAAGCCCACTACTACATATATATATATATACCGTACAACTTTAATCATGTGAAGCAGTAAGAGGGAGGCATGGCAATTTTCCCCATAAAGAGAGGCAAAGGCTAATCTAACCATCAATTGATTGATCACACTCACACTAGACCCCAGGACAACATTTTAGGCTAGCCTAGTACTACCCAATTTCATCATCTCACATCCATATTGTAAAT
>JAAKHE010001715.1:0-43984 GCA_011039315.1 Vitis labrusca
CCAAGTGCCATTGGAGTGTAAAGCAGCCATTTCATCTACCATTGCCTGTCGCCAGCCTGGATGGGATTAGCCTCAGGGGTGCTCTTGGGAAGAGAAACAGAAGATATAGCAGAAACAAATGCAGAATAAGGTAAAGATAATCAATGGTAACTCAAAAAATTGTAAATGGGATGAGGATTACGAGTAGATCGATTACCTTTCCGAAGAACAATGGGTAAGTTAGCAGAAGGAGGCAGAGCCGGGGCAGGAGAAGCCGAAGGGATAGGAGGTGAGTCAGCAGGTACCTCAGACAAAGAAGGAGGAACAACGACACGATGACGGCGATGATAAACCTGAAGTGGGCGAGAAGGCACTACATCAGGTGGGGAGATAATGGGAAGGGGTAAGACTTCAGAAACAGGAAGAGACTCAGAGGTGGAGAAGAACGGTGAGTCCTCAAAAAAAGTGACATCAACGGAGAGAAAATAGCGATGAGTCTCAGAGGAATAACAACGATAACCCTTTTGAAGTTAGGAATATCCTAAGAAGATGCATTTTGTGGCTCTGGCAGAAAGTTTGTCCTGTCCAAGAGTGAGAATATGAACAAAGCAAGTACAACCAAAAACATGAGGAGGAAGGAAATAAAGTGGTTGGTCAAGGAAAAGAATGGAATGAGGAATCTGATTGTGTAATACAGATGAGCGCATACGATTAATCAAATAACATGCTGTAAGAACAGCGTCCCCCCAAAAACGAAAAGGAACATGACTATGTAGAAGGAGAGTACGAGTTGTCTCAACAAGATGTCGATTCTTACGTTCAGCTACCCCATTTTGTTGAGGAGTATGAGCACAAGAAGACTGATGAATGATCCCATGTTGGGACATAAATGAAGTAAATGGTGTAGAAAAATATTCCTTGACATTGTCACTGCGCAACACACGAATAGAAATATTGAACTGGGTTTGGATTTTAACATAAAATTTCTAGAAAATAGAGAATAACTCAGCTTGATTTTTCATTAAAAATAACCAAGTACATCGAGAATAGTCATCAATGAAAGTGACAAGATACTGAAATCCTAAAGTAGACGCAGTCTGACAAGGACCCCAAACATCAGTGTGGACAAGTTCAAAAGGAGACTTTGCCCGATTATTCAAACGCTTTGGGAATGAGACACGAGTATGTTTCCCAAGCTGACAAGACTCACACGCAAGTGACGACAAAGATGAAAAACTAGGGACCATTTTCTGGAACTTGGATAGACTAGGATGGCCCAGGCGACTGTGGATGAGGAGGGGAGCATCAGTGGAAATGCAAACTGCAGGTGAAGGCGAGGTGAGGTGATAGAGGCCTTGAGACTCACGTCCTATGCCAATCGTCTTCCCCGTACTCCGATCCTGCAAGGTCACAAATTTATCAGAGAAAGTGATAGAACAGTTAAGAGTGTGAGTTATTTTGCTGATGGAAATAAGATTAAAAGGACACTCAGGGGCATAAAGGACAGAATGGAGATGTAGGGAAGGGAGAGGATGAGCGAAACCAAAACCTTTAGCCATAGTTTGGGAACCATTAACTAAAGTAACAGTAAGTAAGGCAAAGGTAGTAGTAATAGAAGAGAAAAGATCCTTATTACCAAATATGTGATCAGAAGTGCCGGAATCTAGAATCCAAGGTCCAAGAGAAGATGTGTGGGTAAGACAAGTAGAAGCATTACCAGTCTGGGCAACAGAAGCAACAGAAGTTGACTTGGTGGCTTGATAGCGGAGATAATCGTCATACTCACTGTCAGTGAGGAAAATACCCTGAGATGTGGAGGAACTGGGAGGCTGAGGCGACTGAGGATCAGATGACTGGGCCACGTGGGCAGTGTGGGGAGGCCGCCCATGTAACTGATAACACCGATCACGAGTGTGGCCAAGCTTATTGCAATAGGTGCAATGAGGACGTTGGCCTCTACCTCGGTTACCATTGCGTCCTCCTCAAGAGTTAGTTTGAGAAACTAACATAGAAGAATCTGAAGTGTTATCAAATGGCAAAGTCTGAGCGGAGGAGATACGGAGGAGGCGAGCAAACACATCATTTAAGGATGGAATAGAGGAACTGCCAAGAATTTGATCGCGGACGGTTTTGAGATCTGGACGGAGGCCAATAACCGTAAGAACCATGAAGAACTTGTCAATCTATATTCGTTGATCCCCAACATCAGTAGTAAGAGGCATCACGGTCAAGAATTCCTCCTTAAGAGAGACAATCTGGCCAATATGAGTAGATAAATCCATGTCTTGTTATCTGACATTGACAATAGAAGAAGCCACCTTATAAAGACGTTGGATATCATTCGTGTATAACCCTTTCGCCTGATTCTAAAATTTAAAGCATGTTTTGTAGGCCCGAAAATGATGCAAAATCTTAGGATCAACTGATTGCCATAACACACTACATAACTGTGCATCTATCTTCCTCCATTGTACTCTGTCAACCTCAGGGATATCCGCCTCCTGCGTAACAAGGTGATCCTCATAACCTTGACCCATAAACCAAAGCTCCACAGAGACAGACCAGGACAAATAATTTTCACTGCCAACCAATTTCTCCGAAGTAATCATAGGAGATCCAGATATGACAGAAGAAAAAGTGGAACTTTTAGTAGCCATATCTACTTATCTGGTGAATGAAATACGTTTGGATCAAAGAGAGCCCTAATACGGCTTATCGCAGACTTCCTAAGACACGTGCAGGGCTCGGGTGGAGAGGAAGTCACCGGAGGTCGCCGAAAAGGCTGTTTAGAGGGCCGACGGAGACAAAAAACCAAAAAAAAAAAAAGCACTTTCAGGGCTTGAATGACACAAGCAAACATGGAGGGTGGCTAAACGGCGTCAGGCGAGGCTGGAGGTGGAAGCGCGTGGCCGAAAAGTGACCCATGCGCCCTCACCCGCCGGGGCGTGAGATTTAGGCCGCCGGAGAAAAGACACACGTGGCCGACGTGTGGATGAGATTCTTCCTCCGGTGCTTTGAGAAAAGTTGAAGACCTCCTCCTTGCGCACCTGATGGTATGGTCGGTGTCGGAAAAGGATGTCGCCGGAAAAAGGTCGCCGGCGGTGAGGGTTTTCTGACGGTGATACGGTTGATCGGAAAGCTTTAGGAGATGGGAAGGGTGACCGGAATGAAACATGGTCACTGAAAGATTTCCCAAAATGGATTCACGGATAAACCGGAAATAATTAGGGTTTTTTTTCTTCCTGGGCTCCGATACCATGTGAAGAGAGAGAGAAAAAAAAAGGAGAATCCCTAATTATTGTTATTGAAAAACTGTAAAGAATACACATTGGACTTGGGTATATATATACATACTAGTGGGACCCATAATACAGTAAGGAAAGAAAAGGAAAAGGAAAAGTAAATAACCTAAATAACTATACATTATCTAACAGTGACGATAGCATGCAAACCACATCAAAGTGCCCTCAAATCATCCATACAAGCTTATTGTTGCACCTTGTCCAAATTGTCCTATTTAATCTTATATAAGGACATGAAGCTCCTAGGGAAACTTAAAAGCGTCAACCCGTCTTTAGAATTAGATAAAGTATTCTAGAGAGTTTTTCAAATGCTAAGGAATCATCAAGATTCTTAATAGTTCTTATAATGCCTATAAATAAATGAGAACCCATATGACAAGGTATTTAGCACTTTGAGGGCTCTAGATTCTGTCTTGAGTAATGTTACTTATAATACCAAGCTAAATTCTTAAGTAAAGTGCCTAAAAATAGCATCCTTTAAATAGCAAGCTAAATTTGGAAAACGTTTAATTAGTAACTGTAAGTATTTTGAATCTTCTTTTGTGTTGAGTAATGTTGCTTAGAATAGCAAACTAACTTGTTGAGTATTGTTTTTTACAATAGCATGTTAAATCTTGGAAATATTGATTTAGTAATGCAACTATTTTGAATTGTTTAGGTTTTACACATTAGGAAACATATGACATTATGTCATTTCCTCTCTATCTTTTGATGGCCATGGATACTTTTGAAAGTAGGTGAACATATATGCATGAGTGAGAAGTGAATGTTCTTGGTTTATTACCTACTTATTTATCTAGATAAGTGAATATTTATGGACTTTGTTTATGAACGGCCTCAAATATCCTACCTGCAAATATTCTACCTCAAATCTTGGTTCTATATCAATGTACCGTAAACCAGACAACATGTATGGTGATCTGACTTTAGAGTTTGTTTGGTGGCCTCTTTCAGCTCCAAAGCTTTTCATCAATATTTGTTATTTCTTGATCTAAGAACTTTAGCCTTTTATTGATCGCCATTAGCCATAATTGTTTTGTCATGATTGTGTTTGTCTAAAAAATGATAAATAGATGCAAACCAACTTTTTTTCACAATCCTTAGGAAGGACACAAAACTATTTTGATATTGTTTCAATATTTTGGAAATAATCTATTTCAAATGTCATTATTTTTTTTACTATCATTTTGATATTATTGAAATATTAGCTGTAATTTTGAAAAATTAATTGTGCTAATATTTAAGTATTTGATAGAGTGTTTTTTTTAAAGCATATTTTTTTAAAAAAATCTAAGGATATAAAAAAATTAAGGATATAAAAAATTTAACTTCTTCAACCTTTTAAAATTTGAAAAGAGTTTCAAATGACATAAAGAGTAAATTTTTTGCTGTTTCTATTGAGTTTTATATTTTAAAAAATAAAAAATAAGAAATTTATCAAACATACACCCAACCATTAAAAGTGGTTTGATTAATTTGATTATTAAACTATTATGAATATGTGTAAAAATCAAAATTAATGCAAGGATGTTAAATTTTAAACAATTTCCCATACTTCAATAATGTGGGAATGATCCTTTAATTAAATAAATTATTATATCATTTAAAAACTAATGCTTGATATTTTTATTTTTATTTTTTTTAACATAATTCAAGTACATGCATTTGAAATAAGATTTTTTGCATTTTATATTTTAGAATGAGTTGTATAACTAATGTTTTGATAACCAGATCGACCAATCTAATCAGTCTAATTGTCGATTCTTGACATTTATGGTCAGGATGGGAACGCCTGGATTGGGCGATTTTGCATGAACCGAACGGTTCAATTACTGATCATCTTCTTTGATTCAAAGAGGCCCAATTTTGAAAATTGAACCAATTGATACAACTAGTCTAACCACCAGCTAGTCCATGCATTTGAAATAACAATTTTTTGCATTTTATATTTTACAATGAGTGGTATAACCAATGTTTTGAAGATTAGACAGACTGGTCCAACTGTCGGCTAATGACCTTATAGTCAGGTCCCAAACCGCTTGGACTGAGTGGTTCTACATGAACTAAATGGTCATCTTCTTTCATTGAAAAGGGCCTAATTTTGAAAATTGGACGAGTCGCTTCAACAATTAATCGGTCTATGCATTTGAAATAACAAGTTTTTGCATTTAATATTTTACAATGAGTAGTATAACCAATGCTTTGAAAATTGGACAGTCGGTCCAACTGTTAACCAGTCCATGCATTTTGAAATAACAATTTTTTTCATTTTGTACTTTATAATGAATAGTATAACCAATGTTTTGAAAACCAGACCAACCGATCCAACGGGTCCAGTCATCGTTAGGGTGGTTCTGCATGAACCGAATAGTTCAATTACTCCTCTTCTTTCATTCAAAGAGACCCATTTTTGAAAACTGATTTGAACCCTAGACCTTCAACTGAGCAAAGAACAAGAGACGGAAACCAGCTGATTATCACCCCTCTAGGTACTGGAAATGAAGTGGGTCGTTCCTATGCCTACATGTCCTATAAAGGGAAAACCATATTGTTTGACTGTGGAATTCTTCCCGCATACACAAGCACGGTTGCTTTGCCATACTTTGACGAGATTGATCCTTCAACCATTGATGTCCTTTTGGTGATACCCTTTCACTTGGGTCATGCTGCACCCCTTCCATATTACTTGGGAGAAGACATTTCTGTGCATTCAGACAACAACATGAAAGCTCAGTTCCTGAAACAGCACCTGTAGCTGCAATCAATCAAGCTCCTTCCCACCCAAGCCCTTGGTGCATGTGACTTCTTCTGCATGGCCACCCAAAGTCTCTACAAAGCCCTCCATCAAAATCCTTCCTCCATCCAATCCAAATCCCAAGCCAAACAACTCTGTGCCTAAAACCTCAAGACAAACTCACCATCTCCCCAATCTTCATACCCACCAAATTCATCACATACCCACTGCCATCAGTTTGTTTCCCATCACAATACTCAACACAGTCACTCCTCACACCCCCTACCTTCAAATTCAAACCCATCATACTCCCTCCATGATCCTCACTTTCCTTTCTTTCCGTAACATGCTCTTTAGAGGTAACTATAAATCAACCAAAAGCATCTCCTGGGTGGGCCCTGGTGGGTTAACCTCTTTCATCCAACCTCTCATCATTGCCCAAGACAACCTTGACATACCCGTACCATAGTTCAACTAGTAGACGTGTCTATGTGTGACGTTACTGTCACTCAGCATGAAGAAAAGTCCTATAGTTTGTTGCATCAAGTCATCACAATTCTCGATGAAAAAGAACCAAATATTGCTTGTCTCATTGCAAAAGTTGTGGATTTAATATTGGAAAATGAAAATCTGGAGTTCAGGCTCAAATTGATGATTCTATTCTAGTTTTCCCACCCGTTTATTCATCAAAAGCCGATAAGCTGCATGCATGAAGACATTAGAATCATCTCAAGATCCTAGAATAGTCTCCATGTTAATGGCAGAGCCAGCAGAGCCGTGGAACCTAAAGCCTTTAGGAGCATGAGACTGTCAGAGGAAAGTTCAATGAGAAGAAGCACAAGGTTGGATGCCACATTCAACTGAGCGTGTAATGCCGTATAGTTCTCATTTTCACCACCCAAAAATCCAGAAGAACGATTCAAGGTGACACAAGTTCAACAAGCTGTGAGCCTGAGAATGGCCCCACATCCATGAAGTTTCTACATGCACGATTATCTTTCGGTGCGCCACCCAAGAGCACATGGCCCTTTTGAATCCGACAATGTTCTTGTTTATAATAGTTTAATATTTGGAGGAATTCATGTTGGCAACAGCTACAGATGCTCATATCTCAATCTGGACACAACTATATTACTCATGAACCTATTGCTAAGAAAGCAATAATGGAATACTGAAAATGGCTTGCCAACCTCTGATAAGCAGCTTCTGGTAATCATAAACAAGATGAGATCAGGAATGGAAATCAAATCATGGTGCCCGAGCCTTTGGGAAATTCTCATTACCAAAGGAGAGAGAACCCGTTATTGATGCCGCTAAGCTTTCCGTCACCAAGATATCACCATCAGGATGCTTGGCAAACCTCCTTGAAGACCACTTTGGCAGAATCGATGCTCTCATCGTTAAACTTTCAAAGTGGGCTGCTACATCTGTACTCAATCAATTCATGTTGTTAAAGGTTGATAACTTGACAAGGCAGAAGCTCCTCAATTGCCAATATGGGCCCATCAAGCATCCTCACAAGTTGACACAAATCCATGGTGGTGCTTAAGGATCAGAATCAGACATAGCTTGGGCACGTTGAAGATTGCTAGATGAGAAGCAGTATCCAAGAACAGTGATTGGTTTGGAGGCCCATTTGCCAAAAATTTGAAGACTAAATGTTTGGGAAGGACTAAGTTGAGGTAGGCCTACAGTCAAAAAGCTGACGAGCAACAGAAAACATGTCGTGATTGCTTCGGGGAGTGACTGGGGCATTTAAGCCAGGATTCCCTACTGTCCTGATGAGAATCAATGAGACTGAAAAGACTATGCTGATGAATGTTCTAGAAGGAAGACAAGCCAGAGGTCATATTGAAAGGAAAAATTAGAATATCTGGGTTCTCCAAGCAGCATTAAACTTTTGCAAGAATTTCCAGTTGAGCAGAATGATATCCACTCCTCTCCCGTTACTGTTATTCAATATTTGATCTACACATTTATTTTATGGTACTCCTTTTTTTATTTTTGTAAGGATTTACATGCTTTAAATTGGGTTTTCAAAACTTTTCCATTAAAATAATTCTTCTTTTCTAATTTCATCCTTAGGAGTTTCTAGGTAATAAAATTCAGCTTTCATAAAAGCTTGCTGGCATATTTCACTTCAACAACCACTTCTTATCATCTCACTTGTCTCTTTTAATAATTTTCTTGATTTTTAATAAGCATGGTTAAATTCTCTAATTCCAGAAAATGGAACTTTTAGAATCAATTCCTGCGAAAATAATTTGGGTAGTGATGGGTGGGGCTAACATACATGTTAGTTTCTTTTGTAGATTAATTCTGATTGCTATGCTCATTGACTATTGATTGACTTTGTCTTATTCTATGACATACATGTGATTATTTCTATACCTATGTACTAACCTTGTTTTCATGATAGCACATTATTGATTCGCTGCTCAGGCACACATCCTATGTTCTCCCATCTATTTGATCAGTATCCATTGAGTACTTTGGTCATAGTACGTCTTTGATCACTGTTTGGTATTCACAATTAATCGGTTAATTACCACACTTGCCTTAACTAGTAGAGACCCATTTTTAGGGACTTAAAGGGTTGGTACAACTTATTACCATACCTTCCCGATAGGTAACCCGAACCTTGGACCCGACTCAGTTTTTCCATAGACCTATCTTTCCTTTAGGAGTCATACTTATGGTTTTTTTTTCTTATTTTTTTCCCTCAAAAAATAAAACAAAAATAAATAACAACTGCAAAAAATAATTTAAAAAAAAAATCAAATTTTCAAATAAAAAACGAGTCTCGCCATTTGAGTGGGGATGCATGAGAAAAATGCGGGTCCACAGATTGACTTCTTGTGAAGGCAAATTGAAAGTGAAGACCATAGATTCAATGATGCTAACCTCAATAAAAACCAACCTCATTGCAAAGAGTGGCTCTTAACTCGTTGGTATAGCCACACATAGTTACTTTCTAATTTTCTCATTTTTTGAGCTCAAAACTAATCAAGTAACAACTATTATCATACAATTATTTGTTTATTTATAATTATATTCTAATAATAAAATCAAATATTTGATTAACATGTTTGAGAATACCTATAAATATTTAAAATAGTACCAATGATAATATCCATTAGGGATTATTATCTTGAGTTGCTTTCTTAATTTGTTATATACTAATAATGACCCACTTGCCATAAACAAAGCTATTAAGTTCAAGGTACATATAAGTTATGTTTGGTTCCTAGAAAATTTGAAAGAAAATACAAGGGAAAAAAATAGGAAGGAAAAGTAAAAGAAAAGAAAAATTGGAAGGTTTAAAGGCCAACTTAATAAGCATAAGCCAATTATGTGAGAATAATCTCAATATCCAATTTTCACAAAATGTGTGCAAGGTGTTTGACTTGAAAACTTGTAATAATTGCTATGTTGTTCGTCAAAAAGCGTCTTCGTCTTCTTCTCTTGTGTTTAAAAGTTCTAAAATTGATTTTGTTGATCACTTGTAGCATAATAGATTGGTTCAAAATGAAAAAGGGTGTGTCATTCTAAAGATTAGGAGTGATAGGGGAGGAAAATGGATGATGTTGGTGTCATTCGTAGATCAAAGAATCATCTTCCTCATTTTTGTGTCAAACTCACTAACACTAGACATTGCTCCATTGAAGACTTGGTGGAAGACAAACTTGTTTCTTTCAAATATGTTCCTACCAAATGTCAAATAGTTGATATCCTCACCAAGCCTTTCGATGTTTCCAGGTTTGAGTCACTTAGGGACTCCATAGGCTTATGTTTTATGAGTTGATTGTCTTTAAGGTTTCTCTATGACATCCATTCTTGTACATTCTTTCTTCCTAGAGGTTTCATAGGCTTATTAAGTCCTTGTGTTGCCTTGTTTTTCTTTTCTCATGATCCCCATTCTTGTTGTTTGTTTTGATATCTCCTTAAACTCTTTTTCTTCTCTAGTTTAAACATAGATGTTTGTTTTTATGAGGACTTGACATCGTTTTCTTTTTAGCAAATGGTTATTTTGTGTCATAATGATCCAAAAGTGTTCCAAGATATGAAAATCCTTCTTGTGTTGGTGTGAGTTGGAGCATAACATGCTTATTGTTTAGCTTTGCTTGGATAAGCTACAAGATACTTATTTCATATCCATTGAGTGATCAACAGCTTGTGGAATGTTTTATGATTTCATAAAAACTGATAAATGAATTTTAAAGTTCAACTATGGGTCTAATCATTCAATGTGCCTTAAAGATTGAGCAAAGTCACATGAATCTTCTTGAGAATTTGAATTTGTGTCTCTTGATTGTTTACACTTTCCCAAATAAAATAAAATAAAAAGAATGTTATTCATTTCTCAGAATGGTTAAAGCATATTGGCAATGTCTCAAGTGTAAAAAGCCTCTATTACAAAAATAGGGCATCCTTTATGTTTGTAATGGCCACCTTAGTAATTTTAAAGTCAATATTCTATCCTAAGTGTGTTGCCAACATGTTATCAAAAAAAAAATAAAATGAAAACAAGATGTGATGTTTGTATGCATGTCAAAGGATGTATATTTAGTTAAAGAATGTATTTTTTATCGTGTTAAATAGAAATTTGGTCAAAGGAGATGTAAATTGACTTCAAGAGAAATAAATTTGAGTTTCTATAGGGATGAATATGATCCTGAAAATGTTTTTTGGTCCATGGATATCTATAGCTTTATAAGTGGAGATTATTTATCATTGTTAGTTCGTTATGGTCTTATGAGTGTACTCTTTTAAGCCAAAAATCATTTGATGGAGTGTTAATAATTTCTTGTTTTTTTTAGCCTTGTCATATAAGAAATTGATGAGTTTCTGTATAATTCATGCTTTGTCATTCAATTCAAAAGTCTCTTGGTGACATTTTTTTTATTATTATGCATATTTATGACCAAATGCTAAATATTTTTCACTTTGAACTCTAATGAATTTGTTTTTAATATCTTTCTTCATTTTTCTTAAGGTTGTACAACTTTCTTGCTCAAATTTTGATGAATTTTTTGTCATATCTCGATCATTGGTTGTTTCAATCAATTGTTTTTTCAAGAAAAACTAATTATTGTGCAACGTGACCGAACTTTGAACTATCAACTTTCGATTGACTGTGTTTTTCTAACCTAGGCTGAGAACTGTATTATGTGATCAAATGTGATCGATTGACTTTCGATCAACTATGTTTTGTTTCACCTAGGCTGAAAAATATATTATGTGATCAAACTTGGATCGGTCCATCTTTGATCAACTATGTTTTTGTTCCTTGACTAATAATTGTATTGTGTGATCGAAATGTGACCGATTAAACTTATTCTCTAGTGCTTTAAATAAATAAATCAAAAGAAATAGAATAAAATACATGTTTAAATAGAAAGGAAAAAGGGGTTTCTCCATCTCAAATCAAAATCCCCAAATTTCTTCCAACCCTAGCTCCTTCAAACCCACTTTTCTCTCAAAACTCTTTTTTGCTTGTCACTTTTTTTTTTCACCCTAGCATTCAAAGTTTTCCATTGCTTTTCTCCATGGGTGGCTTCTAACTCTGAAATCCCTCTCATTTCTCTCCAACAAAGCGTGTTTTATTGTGGATTGTGGTTTCGATGGCTAGTTGTTCTCCATTGCTCGGTATGTTTCTTTTAATCTAAGGTTTGATTATGGAATATTTCTCAAATTCTTATTCTTATGGTTCCTAAGTTGAGTACTAGGAAAAGAGTGTGGGTCACAATCCAACATTTTGAGATATCCTTGCTAAAGTGGATAGTGCTTTTCTTTGGTCTTAAGGTTTGATTTTCTATATTTTGATTCAAGTAATTGTATCTATTCATATATTTGTTTTGGGTTAGGTGTTCGTGGTGCTCCTTTGGCATATTGGTATTGATTCTTCAATGTTTGCAATATTTTTTGTTGGAGCTTGAATGTGATATTTTTGCTTACAAGTGCACAATTTTGGGTCTTTAATATTTCTAAAAGGTTGCTTTCATAGAGCTCCTATTCAATTTTTTTTTTTTTTTTTTTTTTTTNGCAAAATTATGGTTTTTTTTTTTTTTTTTTTTTGTCTAATCCCATGGATAGGTTGAGGGGAAGGATGCTCATATTGAATTTTTTTTTCTTGGTCTATTTTGCATGAATATACAAATTTTGTTAGAACATCATTGGTCTATATGAATACCTCTCATTTTTATTGTTTCATTGATGTGTTTATTGAGGATCCTATTTTCAGGTTTTTTGAACATATTTATTTTTTCCCTTTGTCTCATTCTAGGACAAAAAGGGGAGAATTTTTGGATGTGCATATTGAATATCTTGTGGAGATATTTTACATATTGGCTTCTATAGTCTTTATGTGCAGGTGCTACTAACTATTTTTTTATGTCAATCTTTGATGGAAAGTTGTATAGTGTCTAGTTTTTGTTGCTTTTTACAATTTTTGTATTTATTAAGTAAATATTATTTTTTAATCTTATTGTTTAGATAAAAATAAAACTCTTAAATCATATTATTTTAAAATAAACATAAAAAATTATTTTAAAATATGTGTAAGAGTATTATTATCAAATTTTGCATTTATTTTTCCGTTGTTATGTTGGAATATAAACAAATAAATATTTCAAGCTTATAATATTCCAAGTATATCCAAATAGGAAAATTGAAATCACCAAATTCATTCCTACTAAAGGAAAAATAAAAATGGAAACAAATACCCTATTTGGTAATTATTTTTAAGAATAGTTTTCTGTTTTTTAAAACAAAAAAAAAAACTGAAAAATACGTTTCGCAACCAAAAACTGTTTTCTGTTTGCTATTATTAAAAAATAGAAAATAAGGTATTTTCAAATAACTTCTTTTAGTTGTTTTCAATTGTTTTTTTAGAGTTGTTTTAAAGAATAATTATACAAACATACATAATGGTTAAAAATAAAGCTATGAACATCAAAATTATTTTTAAAACATATTTAAAAATATTAAAAACAGATTAAAAACAATCTTAAATTCTCAAATACACTTTTGTTATATAAAATATCACAGAACAGTTTTTTAAAATGGTTCTTAAAAACTATTTTTTTAGAACTATTTTAAAAAACAATTACCAAACAAGGTTAAAATATTTATTTTCATTCCCCGTTCTCATGCACCAAACATGATCTTATTGTTTGTATATGGAAATATCTCAATCTAACCCATTACACAGAAGTGTGGGGAAGACGTACTAATGTCTTGTGTTAGTTAAGATATTAAAGTCAAAGATAGTCTAATCTCTCCTTCTTTATCTTCTATTTTGCAAATATACCCTATTGATTGACTTAGTCCAAAGCTGAATTAAGAGCATTTGCATAGGATTAAAAGGTTTGTAAAGACTAAATGTATAAAATCTAACTTAATTAAAAGTTTTAAACATGTGAACATCTGTTGCTGAAGATGCAACAAGCGAGTCATTCCATCTTGATCCCCTGGTTAATTAGCTAAATACGTTCTTATCCTTTTTCCCAAAATCAAAATAGAGTGAGGCAAGGTAAGAAAGAGGATTCCCATACCCGCTCCATAACTCTCCATTTTGTTATTCTAAATTTTAAATTGTATAAAAAATATAATTTATAAATAAACAAAGTAAGTATTTCACAAAATTTTATATTTTGTTGTTTATAAGAAATCATATTGAATTTTTATTTTATATGTTTAAGAAGGTTAAAGTGAAAAAAAAAAAAAAAATTAATTCAATCAAATTTTATTTCAATTTATATACAAAGGTGGAATAGTATAATAATCAAATGCATCTTAGGTTTTAAAAAATAAAATTTCAAACCTACCCTTCATATGACTATGTCTCCTCCAAGCCTATTCCATGCTTTAGAGCAAGGTTGGACTTTGTCTATCATCCTAATGTTTGTCTATATACACATTCTATTCTTGATCATTTGTGTAGATATGTTGGTTATATTTGGTTTTCAAAAGATTTGAAGAAAGAGGGAAAGTACAACAAAATAAAAAATGAAGGAAAATAAAAAAATAGATTTAAAGTTAATAAATTATTTTTATATACTATTTTAATTTTTTTCACTTATTTAACTCTTCTACGTAAAGATGAAATAATTTAAAAATATATAAATTTATTAATAATTTGAAGTATATTTGACTTTCTTTTCTTTGTACTTTCTGAAACCAAACTGCATAGCCATAGTGATTTAAATGTGTATTTCAAAATTTTAAGAGATTTGAATCTTGTATTTCGATACCTCTTTCAATTGCTCCTTACAAGAAATTAAAATTAGGGGTAGATTTTTTAATTTTATTTCATAAATCAACTAGAACTAGCTAATATATAAGTCTAAACAAATGTATTTCTTGTACCCAATTTGAATTTACAAGCTTAGCATTGGTGGTAATGGCTGGTGTCCTTGAGGTATAAAAAAATAAAAAATTACTGAAAATTGACTCAATCCATATGGTAACAATTTAATAATCATATCTAAATGACTTAACACGTGTATCACCTATTTAATAAATGAGGTAGATTGACTTGTTTATAAACTGACGTGGATTACCCATAAACCTAGCAATACTGTTTACACTCTTTAAAATTTTAAATTTATATATAAAAGAATATTTTAGAAATACTTTTGAATTATTTTTAAGTTTTATAAAGCTTAATTCATTTAATTAATTATTTTTAATTACAATATTTTTATATGATAGAAGATAAATTAAACTTTTAATTCTATACCTGTTTAGAATTTTATTTCATTTTTATTATAATTTTTTTAATATTTATAGTTATTTAAATATATAAAAGTTTATTTTATTTTTTATTTCATTTTTTAATTATAAAATATTTATAAATAAAAACTATCTTTAATTTATATAATTTTTAATATATAAAATTAGTAAATTTATATGGTTAAATGGTTCATAAAAGAGTGAGTACATATATAAACATGTCATTTTAAGGTGATTTTGTAAATAGGTGAACTGGATTAGACAGGTTGAGCCATCAAACCAAAACATGACTCATTTATTGAGCAGGTTAAATGAGTGGATACAATTTTTATATAAACAATATTGAGTAGGTTAAATGAATTCATATCATTTCATATTGTCATGTGATGTCAAATTTGCCCCAAAATGGTTGAGTCAACCGTATCAAAAGTCTTCAAAAATTTAATAAAAAAAGAGCAGTGGGACCTTACTAGTTATGATTTTCAAACCAACACCATGTGCTAAGGGAGGAAGTCCATAGAGGTAGCAAGTTGTCACATCCTCCTTCACACCTTTGATGACTTATCAATTCAACAAACCATTTTTTTCTTCCTCATTTGTCACTATTAAATTTGATTTTTATATTAGGATGTCTTGATCAATTTATGTGAGCTAAATTAAAAGACATCATATATAAAAACAAAGAAAGGCGTAGGTGTAGAGAAGAAATTTAATCATAACATGTCTTTTTGTCAAAGCCCAGCATACAGTAGAAGGCGGCTACCAGACAATTTCATTCCAAGAAAAAAAATGCATTCACATGGTAGGGCCAGAAAAAAAACCGACAACTCAAAGAAATTTGACCCAGCATACAGTAGAAGGCGGCTACCAGACAATTTCATTCCAAGAAAAAAAAATGCATTCACATGGTAGGGCCAGAAAAAAAACCGACAACTCAAAGAAATTTGACCCAGCATACAGTAGAAGGCGGCTACCAGACAATTTCATTCCAAGAAAAAAATGCATTCACATGGTAGGGCCAGAAAAAAAAAACCGACAACTCAAAGAAATTTGACCCAGCATACAGTAGAAGGCGGCTACCAGACAATTTCATTCCAAGAAAAAAATGCATTCACATGGTAGGGCTAGAAAAAAAAACCGACAACTCAAAGAAATTTGAATCAATCAAATTTACTATTCACATGGTAAGAATTGAAATGAGCACAAATAGATATATGAGTGCTTGGTCTTGTGTGAATTCATAAAAGAAATCAGCAGTTGCAGAGCCATGGCTGTACGGTCATTTGAGCAGCTTCTTAGCTTTCTTGTGCTTTTGCTGCTGTGTGTCAAACTTGGCCTTGGAACCACTCTGGGGAAAGTTGGGTGCATAGAGGGGGAGAGACAAGCTCTCCTTAAGTTCAAACATGGCCTCATTGATGATTATGGCCTTCTTTCCTTGTGGGGAGATGAACGAGATAAAAGAGATTGCTGCCAATGGAGAGGAGTCCAGTGTAGTAATCGTTCAGGTCATGTCACCATGCTTCGTCTTCCTGCCCTGTCAAATGATGAATATGGTAATTACCAGTCTCTAAGAGGTGAGATACGTCCTTCACTGCTTGAATTGGAGCACTTGTATCATTTGGATCTCAGCTATAATGATTTTGAAGGCAGGGAAATACCTTCATTCCTTGGTTCCCTCAGCAAATTGCGGTACCTCAATCTCTCTCATGCCAATTTCACTCAAACTGTTCCCACTCAACTCGGAAATCTTTCCAACTTGCTTTCCCTTGATCTTAGCCTTAATTTTTTTGTTCAATCCGGAGACCTTGGGTGGCTTTCTCATCTTTCGTCTTTAAGATTCCTTGACCTGAGTTTGGTTGATCTTGGTGCAGCCATCCACTGGCCACAAGCAATCAATAAACTCCCTTCTCTCGTTCATTTAAACTTAAGTGGCTGTTTTCTCCCTCCCTTCACCACTGGGTCTCTTTTCCACATTAATTCCTCTACCTCTCTTGTTATTCTTGATCTCTCTAGCAATCATCCGATCAACTCTTCAATATACCCATGGCTGTTCAACTTTAGTACCACCCTTGTTCATCTTGATCTCTCTAGCAATGATCTAAATGGTTCAATTCCAGATGCTTTTGGGAACATGATTTCTCTTGCGTATCTCGATCTCAAAGGTTGTGAACTTGATGGTGAGATTCCATACTCATTTGGGAACATGAGTTGCCTTGAATATCTTGATATCTCTGGAAACAGACTTGGTGGTGAGATTCCAGACACATTTGGGAACATGATTTCCCTTACATATCTTGATATATCTGGAAATGGACTTGATGGTGAGATTCCAGACACATTTGGGAGCATGACTTCTCTTACATATCTTGATATCTCTGGAAATGGACTTTATGGGGAGATTCCAGACACATTTGGGAACATGACGTGTCTTACATATCTTGCTCTCTCTTCCAATCAGCTTCAAGGAGGGATTCCGGACGCAATTGGAGAGTTAGCTTCACTTGCATATCTTAAACTCTTTTACAATCAACTTGAAGGTCTTCCAAAGACTTTTGGTAGAAGTCTTGTTCATGTTGATATCTCCTCTAATCAACTGCGGGGTTCAATTCCAGATACAGTTGGGAACATGGTTTCTCTTGAAGAACTCTTTCTCTCTCACAATCAACTTGAAGGTGAGATTCCAAAATCCTTTGGTAGAAGCCTTGTTATTCTTGATCTCTCATCGAATCGACTACAGGGCTCAATTCCAGATACAGTTGGGAACATGGTTTCTCTTGAAAGGCTCTCTCTCTCTGTGAATCAACTCCAAGGTGAGATTCCAAAATCCTTCAGTAATTTATGTTATTTGGAGGAATTAGAGTTGGATAGCAACAATCTCACTGGACAACTTCCACAAGACTTATTGGCTTGCGCAAATGGCACATTAGTGGCTTTGTCTTTATCTGATAACTGGTTCACAGGATCAGTTCCTCATCTTACTGGATTTTCATCCTTGATGAGGTTAAATCTTGATCATAATCAACTAAATGGAACTATACCTGAAAGTATTGGGCAACTAGCCAACCTTTTTTTGTTGGATATTGGTTTGAATTCATTGCACGGTGCCATCTCTGAAGCTCATCTCTTTAATCTATCCAGCTTGTACCATTTAGACTTATCTTCCAACTCTCTCACTTTCAACATGAGTTTGGAGTGGGTTCCTCCATTTCAACTGGATTCTCTACTATTAGCCTCCTGTAAATTGGGACCTCGTTTTCCTAGTTGGCTTCAAACTCAAAAGATTTTGGCAAAGCTTGATCTCTCCAATTCTGACATTTCTGATGTCCTCCCAGACTGGTTTTGGAATTTAACTTCCTTTATCCGTACCTTAAATATTTCCAACAATCAGATCAAAGGGGTCTTGCCCAATTTATCATCACAATTTGATTCTTATCCTGACATTGATATGAGCTCAAACTGTTTTGAGGGTTCAATACCACAGCTTCCTTCGAGTGTGACAAGGTTGGATTTTTCCAATAACAAGTTATCAGGGTCCATTTCTTTGTTGTGTACGGTTGCTAATTCAGATTTGGTCTATCTTGACCTCTCAAACAACTCATTAACAGGGGCCCTGCCTCATTGTTGGCCACATTGGGAAAGTTTGGTAGTCCTTAATTTGGAAAATAATAAATTTTCTGGGAAGATTCCAAATTTGTTTGGCTCTTTGCAATTGATTCAAACATTGCATTTGCGCAACAACAATTTAACCGGAGAATTGCCTTTATCTTTGAAGAATTGCACAAGTTTGAGGTTTATTGATTTGGGAAAAAATAAGTTATCAGGAAATATCCCCCTATGGATAGGAGGAAGCTTCCCAAATTTGACTATTCTAAGCCTACGATCTAATCGATTCAGTGGAAGTATAGATCCAAAGCTATGTCAATTGAAAAAAATTCAAATACTGGACCTCTCAAGTAATAATATATCAGGTATCATACCAAGATGTCTTAGTAATTTCACTGCCATGACCAAGAAAGGGAGTTTGATCATTGCTCATAACTATTCATTCGAGTCTTATGCTCATAGAGGCCCAATGGATATTAACAATGAGTCTTATGTTGATAAGGCATTGATTAAATGGAAAGGAAGTGAATTTGAGTATAAGAATACTCTTGGACTTGTAAGAAGTATTGATTTTTCAAGCAACAATCTAGTAGGGGAGATACCAAAAGAGGTTACTGATCTTCTTGAATTGGTTTCATTAAACTTATCAAGAAACAATTTGACTGGATTGATCCCTGCAACGATTGGTCAATTGAAATCATTAGAGGTTCTTGATTTGTCTCAAAATCAACTTTGTGGTGGAATTCCAACTAGCCTTTCAGAAATAAGCAGTCTCAGTGTCTTAGATCTCTCTGATAATAACTTATCTGGTAAAATTCCACAAGGTACTCAACTTCAAAGCTTTAGTACTTACTCTTATAAGGGAAATCCTACACTTTGTGGACTGCCTCTCTTGAAAAAGTGTCCAAAAGATAAAATAGAGCAACGTTCTCCTACTCATAGCATTGACAACAAAATTCAACAAGATGGGAATGACAGGTGGTTTTATATTAGCATTGCTCTTGGATTCATTGTTGGATTTTGGGGAGTGTGTGGAACTTTATTGCTTAATAGGTCATTAAGATATGCCTATTTCCACTTCTTGAATAAAATCAAAGATTGGTTTTATGTGACTACAGCAATAAATATGGCTAGAGTAAGGAGGAGTTTTCAAAGCTAAATGGTATGACTCTTACTCTCTCTCACACTCTTTCTCTTATTTGTACTTGTTTTCAAAGGCCAATGGTTGTGAAAGAAAAGTAGGCCTTTTAATTATTTTTAGCATAAATAATTATAGATTTTATAAACCAAGAATGCTAATGCGACTATTCTTTCCATGCAACTAACTGAAGAGATTTTTTTTTAAAAAAACTTACTAACATTATTTTTTACTTTGTTTTGCAGGATCTCAACTCTTTTTTCTTCTCATATTAGCATGTTATGGCATATTATCCAACGTTGGATAGATGTATGTTTGAATGCAAAATAGCTTTGTCCTTTCAAGTTCTCATAGTTTAATTGATTTCGGGATGTAACAGGTTTCTTACTTTATTTTGATGATCTCTTATATGATTAAGATGATTTTTGTTATTTTATCTTTTATTTAGAGATTTGAGGACACATTATTCCTACTCTTATATTTAATATTGTTATTTTATATTTTTATGCTTTGTGATTGATCAAAATAATGTTATAGAAAGATATTAAGGCCTATTATTGTTAAACTTTCTAATTAAAATTAATACTTCTCTCTCTCAAAAACAAATTAATTTTAGTCATTAAAATTTGAACAAAATAAAAGATAATGATCAAATCATAATTTCAACTCTAAAAAAAGAAATGTATTTATTATTTGTTTCTATTTCCTCTCTTTGGGAGCCCTTACAAATGCAAAAATATTCTCTTTTTAATCTCCAACGCTTTCTCACATGACGTTATCTCATTGTGTAGAGACAAAAAAAGATCTGTGAAATTGATAGTGAAACAATATTTTTCTTATAGTGGAATGTAGCTAACTCTCAATAGTGGAATGTTAAGTCAATTTCAAAATTGAATTTTGAGGATGTCAGTGTTTTCCTATGGATCTTAATGGTTCCTTCTTGAGTTCACCCTCTTTAGTGACATATTGTTTTGAGGGATATTTGAGTTTTAATTCATATGTGTGCATAAGGGCATTTTGGTATGAATATAGAATTGTGTGCGAGCTTATGAATGGTTTCTCTTGATTAGGTTAATTAATTAACTGGAGCCCAATCAGGTAATTAATTAATCAACTAGAACCTAATGGACCAAATTAAGTGACCCAACTCCAAGTTGGGCTTAAGTCACTTAAATCTATAGGGAAGTCTATATAAGGTTTAGGGTTGGACACTTGATTTGACTATTGTCTTCCAAAAAGAAAACTCTAACCTTCAACCACTCTAGAGAGAAATTCACCCTTTTCCATTACCAAGATTCAAGAGAGAGCCATTAGGCGAAAGATCTCTAAGTCTTCAAGGCTATTCTACAGTAATTGGAAAAAGGACTTGGAAACTTCCAAATCCAAAGGTATGAGTTTCTAATATCTTACAAGTTTTAAAAATTAATGATTTCTATTGTGTTTAGGATCTTAGATGCATGCACCCCTTTTGTGATCCAAGTTTGGATTAATTTTTAGATCCAACAATCTATAATATCTGAATTTTCTTTTACAATTGTTGCATCATTTGAATTAGGAGCTTAATATTTTTCTTTTCTTTTATGAATTAGGCAGTTTCTCACATAGTGTTCTTCTTTATTACAATTGAAACATTTGTTGTTTCCCTTTCAATTTTGATTTAGATCTAGAACAACTGTTTCTACCATTATTTTTCTTTCCTTGTCTTCCTCTAGCCACCAAACATTTATTTGAACTTTTTTTTCTTTTTTAACTCTTAGATACCCTCTTTATCAACTCCCTTAAGTTCAAGGCTACTCTAACATTCTCTATGGAGAGAACATCTCTATCATATATCATGGTATTCATAAGATGTTCACAAGAATTTGTCAAGGAACACATCAAAATTATGACTTGGTTTTCATCATCAATTCTAAGTACATTAATATTCCTTAAATCCATAACAGTTTTATTAAACTTATCAAGGTGGTTTTTAATGGGCATTCCTTCTTTCATTTGAAAAGTTACGACCACTTATTCAAATATAAGTGATTTGATGGCGATAAGAGTGAAATTGTTTCTTTCGTCAAACTTCTCAACCTCAAACTTTGTTGTCATTTCAGATCAAATAACTTAAACTTTGATACCAGTTTGTTATGAAATAACTTAACAAAGAATCGGTGTGAAGAAAAAAATAAGAGAAAAAAAAAACACAAAGTAAATAATGATTTGCATGGCTCAAACTAAAGCTTACATTCATGGACGAAGACAAAGAAGAACTTGCACTATTGTTGAAGGAGATTATAACACTAGAACTCCCAAATCCTAAAGTCTCAATTACACTAATTCAATATATATATAATTACATAGGATCATTTCATATAGGAAACTAATTCTATAATTGTCAAAGATACCTATTCCTAAAAAAAGATCCATAGTTAGCGCATTCATTATAGTTAATAGTGTTGGAAAATTTTTTATATGGGCTAACATTAATTGAATAATTTGTATTTGCAAAAACGGGTTAATGGATAGTCTATTCTATAATGAGCCCAATTAACTAGTGATCACATTTTGGATTGGGTTTTGCATCTTTTGAGTAGAAGCTCAGTTGAGTGGCAAGTGTAGGCTATGGGTCTCATTGAAGCCCATTATGGGAGGGCCCAATGAGAATCCAATTTGAGTTATGCTAAGTCCCCTCTCTAATCTAGATAAAAAGAGTTTATCTGTTCTCCCAAAAAGCCACCATAGTTGTTATCAAGATCATAAAGAGGAAGACTTGGTTGCAACAATCAATCACGGTTTTTTATCATGGCTCAAACAGGTATGTTCTTTATAGTGATTTCTTATTGTTAGTATCCTTTAATCATGTATGATTAATCTATGTGATTATGTAAATATGTTACAAATAGCTCCAGCTCCGTATCAAGGTCACGATCGATATCGTCACTAGCATCAATATGGTCACTATCATCAATATCGATATCATAAAAAAGAAAACCTTTAGGCTTGTTATCCAAGAACTTGTTCAGAAATACTGTAATGAAAGGAACATAGGAGTTTGTCGCTAGGTATTTGACCAAATAGGATCATCCAGTTCCTATAGCACCTATCACTAAAATACCCCTAGTGGGGGATAGGGCTAAGCGGAGCGAAAAAGGTTTTCCATGAGAAGGGAAATGAAAACTATTAGTCTCACACGAGGTTTGTGAATAAGTGATTGTCTGATAATGAGCAAGGAATATCCGTCTTTCTGCTAAACAGGATGTATTGAACTCATAATTCATTAGATACTTTTTATGAATGTCAACTAAGTATTGTAAGTAAATTGCTCCTTGTTGTTCAATCATTTGATAACCAGAGTCATTCTTTGATAAATGATCACTATGAGTCAGACTCAATAGAATTTGATCAATCATTTTTTCTGTCGTTAAGGTGGAGAACTGAACCAAGAATTCTCTTTCTTCATCATCAATCGAGTCATTGTTTGCGACCCAGGATTCTATTTTATCATCAATCCAATCACCGTTCACGTTTTTTCTTTTTCTTATTAATGAATAGATCTCTTTACTTGTATGACTTAGACGTCTCGTATTTCTCGAAAAAGTGATTCGATTGATGGGATTTGGTATGATACTTATGAGATCGATGATATTCAAATATTTCTTCTTAGAACGTATTGATTTAACCCCATAAGCGGGACCACCACCCAATAGCATGTTACCGCCAGAAGCAGAACCCCGTATTTCTTATAGAGAATCTCCTAATTGTTCCAGAGCAACTAGAAAGAGATTATTTAACCAGAAAGAATTCAGTTCAGATGTAGAATACCTATCTAGAAGTTTTCGCAACTTAATCATGTATGATGGAATCATCAAAGATTTAACCTTTTCGAACTCTGTCTGTAACTCACTAGAGGCTCAGGAAACAAAGAGAAGATGTGTACGAACGAGATATCCAGCAACAAAAAGAAGGAAAAGGATTGAATAGAGGAACTCTCAAACATTTGGCGATCTCAGATGTGTCGATATCAATGGTGACTCATTATTTCGATGAATCATTTCTTCGGACAGAAGAAGATTATGTAAATACTTACTCAAAATCTCACTTATCTGATTCTGTTGTGGAAAACACAATTTTTTCTGAAGAATTTGCCATGATATATCTGATCCATACATAATATCATGAAAAATGGATACAAATTTTGGACTGCTAGTTAATATCAACAATAGGTCTGAAAAAGTATCTAAAAATATCAAATTTAGATATTTGTACCCTGTCAAAGTAAGGAACCATGTCATATATGTTTGGAATAGATTCCATTTTAAGAGAGTTGAAAAAACACTATCTCGTTGAAAGGTTCTATACATCTGCCCTTTCTCAACGCATTTATTTATACAAAGACTCCGTTTTTTCCTCTTTTCGGATGGTAAATATTTCTCAAAACATGGAGTGTGAATCAAACCCATGTTTGAATTGAAATTGAGATACTGATGCAAGTTATTCCCTTTTGAATAAGATAGATTCATATCTAAAAGAGGTTGACAATAAGTTCTTTCAAAATTGACTATTTGTCCCTTTGTTAGAGGTGTTCCAGAAATGTCTGCGATTGAGTAAATAACTCTATGAACAAATGGAAAGATTTGTACAAGTTATACATTTCATCACCACTTTGTGGAAAATCGTTAGGTATAAATATGTTAGATACCTATGACTTGATTGGTGAAATAGTATCTCTCTCTAAAAAAGCATGTTTTTTTTTTTACCGCCGCACAAAGAAAATATTTTCTTATGAATGAACAAAATATTGAGGAATTGTTCATACATAAAATCAGAATTATTGATACAGGCCTTTTCCACATAAAAAGGGAATCTTTTGTTGCAATAGAAGCAGAAGCGATGCAGATTATTCAAGAATCGAAGTCGATTTGCTTTATAAAAAGAAGATATCAATGAACTTCTATGAAATGGTTTCACAGGATTCAGCCAATTGTCTTGATCGTGGGATATCATTGAGAAATAGGAATCCGTGTTATCAAAGGATTTCCTGAGATTATTTCTACTATGGAATGAGTCAATCATCCACTTTGGTATCTTATTGAACAAAAACAGTGATATTGTTCCTCCATTGATCAAAAAATTTGATTTTTGGGAAGTATCATGATCATCCAATAAGAAGAGTTTCCATTTTTTCAAATGAATGATTTGAAGACCTATTGATTCTAACAACTGATTGTAGAGTTGATCATTCGGACCTTTCAATTCATAGATGTGGATCTCGGACCTATGAATGGGGATATTCCCGAAACTCATAAAGAAAAAAGGAAGTGAGTTAGACAAGAAGAGGAGCAACTTGGACAAAAAAAGAAGTGACTTGGACAAAAAGAAACGAAGTGACTTAGACAAATCTTTTTTGTCGATAACCTTAGACCAATCAATCGAATATTGATTAATACGTAATTGAACGAACACTACTTGAAAATGACTCTTCTGCTCAAAAATGAAATTTTCCAAATGTTCCTGTAAATTCTTGCTCCCAGTGGACCATTTGATAAGAGTGAAATTGTTTCTTTCATCAAACTTCTCAACCTCAAACTTTGTTGTCATTTAAGATCAAATAACTTAAACTCTGATACCAGTTTATTATGAAATAACTTAACAAAGAATTGGTGTGAAGAAGAAAATAAGAGAAAAAAAAAAACACAAAGTACATAATGATTTGCATGGTTCAAACAAAAGCTTACATTCATGGACAAAGACAAAGAAGAACTTGCACTATTGTTGAAGGAGATTATAACACTAGAACTCTCAAATCCTAAAGTCCCAATTACACTAACTCAATATATATATATATAATACATAGGATCATTTCATATAGGAAACTAATTCCATAATTGTCAAAGATACCTATTCCTAAAAAAAGATCTCATAATAGGATATTTCCTTTTTCATAATAGGAAAATCTCCTATATGAATATATCTTATGGGGAAAGTATCAATGACTTGTCAATTGACTCAAAATAGAATTTGAGATACTTTTCAATGTGGAGGTCAAATTCATGACCCTTCTAAAAAATATAGACTTCGATATTATGTTAAGATACATGTTTAATGTAAAATTAAGCTTTAAATTTTTTGTAGTGGTGAAGTAAAAATATATGTATTAAATTTGATTTCAATTAAAATTCTTATCAAACAATGCATCATGGCAATCAAATATAGAGTTAAATATGGATATAGTACTCGATAACATGTATGTTCATGGAATGTAGAAATCGGAGAATAGAAAGAGCGTATCTGGTATGCAAGCATCAACGCTTCAGCTGAGTCTTCAACAAGTCGTGTTGGAGTCTAAGAATTCTAGAAAGAGGAACCTCCTTCTCTGCATGGATGTTCAGCCGAGTCTTCAACTAGTGTTGGAGTCTAAGAATTTTGGATGGAAGAACCCAATTCATTGCTAGGATGTTCAGCTGTCAAATGCGCTCCAATCTGTAAGGCAATCTTGATTTGAAAGTTCAACCACGTTCTTTCCCAATAGTGATGCAACCTGAATGCTTGGAATTCCCATCAATTCTGTTGGTACTTGAGCACTCTGGGAAGAGGGATGCCTTTTAGTGCATGGTTGATGATCAATTCCACTAGCTGAAAATACATTATGTTGAGTTTGACTTTCTTCACAGTGAGTATGCTTAGATGGAAGAGCATTGATTAGGCGCAACAATGCTACTTTCTTTTGTTGTATACTGTCTCATCCTCACCTGCAGGTTTCACAAGTGGAACATCGAGCCTTCAGATTTCGGTCTCTGCCCCTTGCCTTTGCCACTGTTAGCAGGAGTTTTCCCACCCTTTTTGTTTGGATTTTTCGTGTGTAACAGAGCATATGACTGTACAACAACTCTTTGGCCAGATATGAGAGTTTTTGGTTTTGTCCACAGTGTTAATAGGCGCTGCTCCATTGATTTGGACCCATGGTTCAAAATTGCGGTACGAGTCATTGACTTGGAGGGTTCTGAGGCACATCAGTATCGGCGTCTCGCTTCGATATCAGGTGATACGCAAAATAAGATATCGAAAAAGTTCAAAAAATTATAAAAATTATTTTTAATATAATTAAATGTATTAAGAAACTAATAAACTATTGACATAATAATAAATGAAATAATTTCTTAAATTATTAACAATAAATTAATATATAAAATAATATACATTATATAATACCATTACCATGTAAAATAATATATTACCTAAATTAAAGTCATTCATACCATATTTAATATATAAAATACTAATTTTCAAATTTCCAATTCCAAATGCCATAGGCATAAAAGTTAAAATGATGCAAATACATGAATGTTTGAAATAATAAATCATTTTTATATATAAAAAAAATACATTAATTTTAATTCTCAATCCCAAACATTACTTATTCACACCAAGGGATACCTGGTTTGTAGAGGCAAAAGCCTCTCTGTAGTACACAGCCAAACAATAGCCAAACAAAACTATGGAGATCGAGTAAGGAGAGGCAACACCAACATGTAAAGATCATCATCGATGAAAGAATGTGATGCTAATCACCGGTTGGTCACTACAACTATATCACCGACATGAAGCTTTCTTCTTCTTCTTATCCTTCATAGTTATGGGTCTTGAAAAAAAAAATTATTTTTAAGAGAATCTCTCATATTTATTAGAGATTTCTCAATTTTGGTTGCCTTTCGTTGTGATTTGAAAGGAGAAAAAAATGGTTTAATCTTATAATATTTCGATCTTAAACTATTAAACTCGTAATTTCGACTGAGTCCACTCAGAATCTCTACTAAGGTGACCAATTTTAACCGGTTCTAAGTTGGAACTGTGTTGAAGATGGTACCAGGTATTGGACTTGGTGTGGAAAGGTTCGAGGCCGATGCGACTCGGCCAATATTTTTAACCATGTTTGGACCTGCTTGCTGACCTTAACTACCAGGTGGGTCCTATTTAGCTATTGGGCTCCAAATTAGAACCTGCCCATTGCTGTCTGGAAAACAAACTGAGGAAAAAAAAAAAGCAATGAAAAGGTAGGCCAGATGCGAATCGTGTGAAGCTGGTGATGCGAATCCAACTACAGATATTAGAGGGAGAAGATTCCGACGAAAGCAATGGTGGATTGAGAGAGAAAACTGCTTGGACATTTTCATTTATCGCGTCCCGTTAGATGTGAATCTGCATCTGGAACAGACCTTGGGCAAGCCAAATTCGATTGGGAGCAGCTATTTCATGATTTGGGACCTCCATTTCCCCACCAGAAACGTAAAAAACTTCAGGAATTCTCCGTCAACTACTTCTACTCCAACCATTACATCAGAGTCATCCATTGGTTCATCACTCCCATTAGTTTCGATAGTTTCGTTTGTAAGAGAGCCAACTAAACTGAGTGGTGATGCTGCTATGTCATTTTGAATTTCCGAAACATCATTCAGGGATGGTGGGGAACCACTTGGAGGCAAGTCTGGTGCTATTTTCATTTGGCCTGTACTATCATTTCTGCGAACTCGAGGCGGCCATCAACAGAATTGAAATTCAGAAGAGTTTGAAGTCATACCTGAAATTGGGTGACTCGGCTTCAAAGTGGAAGATGTTGAATTTCCAACATAAGGAAAATGAGAAAGCAAATGTGCAGCCTGGAAATGATTTGACGCAACTGAGGAACTTGAGCACATTTACATTCTGAGATCAACATTCTCCAATCCCATGATCACTTGTCCATTCCCTGACCTGATGATGCTTGTACTTTTCTTTGATCACACTATTTCAGCAACTTGATCAAAAGCTGTGTATGCGGTTTTCTGCCCATTTGCTAGTTGCTCCTATAACATTCTTAAGAATCTCGTATTCAATCAAATTTAGAAAGCCACCTAGACAGTTTCAGAACCTCTCTCGGCAAAAGGTAATTTGAACTCCTGAAGAAGAGTGTCATTTGCAATTTCATCCTCTGCTTCACCAATCTCCTATTTCTTCAATTCAATAACAACAGTACTTCACAATTGATCTCCTTCTTCAATACTCGAGCCAAGCATCAATTCAATCCACTTAAACCCTGATTTAGATAATTTCAGACTCTCCTTTTGCTAATGCAGCCTCAGTTCCAGCATTCTGCTTAACATATTATGCAGCATCCAGATGGCCCGGTAATTTTCCATAGCTAGGAAGGAGACTGTAACCTTGCGAATTCCATCCTTTCCATCCTTCAAACACCACAGATCATTAACGACAGATACCATTAATATTACTCAAAGTGTTCTTTGTCTTTCCACAGGTTGTTGGTCTATCTTCTTTCAGAATCTGAATACATGGAACAATTGGTAACCATGAATGCCATGCATGCCATGCAGGCATGGAGATAGGAAAAGGTGGCAGAAAGTCCTAGCAGTAGAAAACCTAAATTAGGCTGAGTCTTTTTGGATCCCACGGATGACTCTGAAGATGGTTCTATATCCATTTGTTTGAATTCTCTGGACAGATTTTAAGGAAGCTCCGCATCAGTACATTTAGGTTCTTTGGATACTACCTCATCCTCACTTGTGGGTTTCACAAATAAAGCGTCAAGTCCTTGGAGACTGCCTTCTAGTTGCTCTTTGTTGTAGCATCTTCACTAACATAAAACTGAGTAACAGATTGTAGCTCTCTAATCTTTTCAGGAAACAGTGCACTTGTCACAAAAAGGGTAGGTATCTGCCTCCTGACATAGTTCATCTATGAGTAAGTTTGTTTCTGGATACACGATAGGTTCACCAAGAAGTGATAAAGCAAAATGTCTCAGTGACAGGACTTCTGATATCCATTCTGTTTTAGCATCAGGGACACATTTCAATCATCTTCTTGTGGAGATCAATGGCAGAATTCACAGCTTCTGAAGGATCATCCATCTCCTAGTGCAATCTATCTGTCATAAGAGGAACAAATTGCCTTGCACACAATCCAATCAAATAATCTAGAATACGCAATTCTGGCCAAAAAAACATCTCTACTGACAGCACCAAGCCGTTTCGAAAACCAGGTATCTCTTGGTCACTGATTAAACCATGCCTTCTACGTCGAATCAAGACCTTCCTCTTATACGGAGCGGGGAGTCCTCATTATAAGACCACAGTAACTATCTTCAGCAGGTTCATTGCCAAAATTGAGGAAGCACCTTCACCATCTGAAGAAGTGTCTGAGTTTGAATCACTTGATGAAGAGCCTGAATCACCATTGGAGGTACTAGAACTACTGCATCCATTTACTCTTGAATCTGAGACTGAAATAACCGCCTCGCAGGGTGCACGTATGAGTAGAAAGTAGATATTCCTCAGCATCATTTCTCAGTCCAGAGAGTAAGGTCAAGAATTCAATATCAGAAGCTTTAAAGGCTAGAATGATTGAATGAACATAAGGTTGGATCAAACGGATGGCCTGAGAGAACCATCACATTCCAGGAATAATTGTCCCAACAACTCAACCAAAAAGCAGCAAATGTCACCACCAGATTTGAACGCATGACAGCAGAGTAATTGCAGAATCTGAATGACTTTCATGGATCTTGATAGGCAGGGCATAGTATTCCCAACAATAAACATGTCATCCTCAACAAATTTTGTATCAATATTCTCTTGGTGACATTCATTTCCTAGACCGCTTGGCAGTGTTGTTCTCCCCAGATTCCTCAATAATATAGGCCACCATAGAATCTGACTTAGCTAAATGCTTCAAACCTTCAACAAGTTTAGGAAGGTCAAATGCAACCCTGCAGTGCACTGCAACATGAGCAACAGGAGAGACAGAGAGCTTCATGCTATGACTGGATGGGCATCAACTTTCTTCTCATTGATAACTCGTTTGAACTTCTTCTGGCACAGGGCCTCCCCATCTTTATCCTCCTGAAATTTCAACTCATATGAAACGTTTGTAAAACAGTCACCAGAAAACTAAGAGAAAGGAGCAAACACAAGTACAATGAAGAACAGAGAAAACAAGAAGAGAACAAACAGGCAGAATATAAATCAAATCAAACCACATCTCATGATCTTTCAATGGGCTCAGACTAGTGGGAAAAAACACAAACAGATTCAAAGCAAAAGTGCAACCAATATCTTTAGATGCCCCACCGTGAACATGATAAAGAACCTCACCAGTTTTCAAGCCAAGCCAAGGAAACAGAGGAAGAACCAGCAGCAAGGATGTATGAATGACCCAGAAGTTAACAGAGACATCAAGTAGAATGGTATCCAAAATAACAAAATGCACGGTTCATAATGAACATACCTGGGTGTCTCCTCTGGAGCCAAGCTTGGTTGGTTTCAAGTGCTCTGTTTATTCCTCAAAATCAGCCAAACCAGCAACTCCTTTCTCCTCTGCTTCCAACTAGGTTCTGCACCCTTCTTGCCTAGCCTGAAGAATCACTCTCCTTCTAAAACCCCAAAAACCAGCCAGAAAAAGTCCCCCTCTCCCTGTGGACGTCCCTTCTTTCATCATTTTCTCTCCCCTAGAATCTGCTTCTCTCCATATATCTACAGAATCCTCCTCAAATATCCCTTACTCCTCCCACCTGCTGTGGAATTCTTATTCCCTTTTTTAAATTATCTTCTTTCCTTATCCAAAATTGCATGAATATCCTCCAAAGATCCCTACATGGCAGGCACAAGTCTGGAGAATTCCACCTTCCCATCTGAATCTTTTTCCTTCCAACCTTCTGTGCGTGAATATCATTGCCCTCCATCTGCAGCCATGGACTTTCCTTTTGTCAAATTCTGGTGATCCTTCTTCCAAATAGCTGGCAACCCATTTGCTCATGCAAAAAAATAAAATAAATAAAATAAATAAATAAATATGAGTTAGAAAATAAAAAAGAAAGTCATGCAAGTCATACAAGTTATGTAGGCCATGCAAGTCATACAAGTTATGTAGGCCATGCAACCATGCAAGTCATACAGGCCATGCAACCATAAAAGTCATGCAAAAAGAAGTGAGTTTAAAAGTACTTAAGTGACTTAGAGTGAACTTAGTGAAATCTAACCTAAAGTGCACTCAAGTGAAGCCTAACATAAACTTAAAAGGCAGCCAAGGTTATGATGAGGGGCTAGATAAATCTCTCAACCAAAGTCTCCAAGGTGATTCAGAAAAGCCAAGTTGCGTGAGTAGTGATGAGCACTAGGAAGCTGCTATAGAGCACTGAAAGAGCACCTAAGGCATGTGTTATAGGGACAAAATTGAGGGTCTACAATTCCATATTTGGAAAATTTTATTTCGGCCAAAAGGTGGAAATTTTTAATCATTCAACCTTATATCTAGAGGTCACCTTATTAAATCCTTTGTTTACCCTTTCCACCAAAGTGCTAGTCCCATAATCAGTTTTTAGTCACTCTGCATACTCATACGTAAAAGCTATCTCGTCCCCACAACACTACATGCCCAAGGAAGAGCTTAAGAGGGAGATTTTGATTATGACCAATGCACCTACACTTTCATAAACTACGGTATAGATAAGGGTGAAGAAGACTTTACAAAGGATCCCCCACAAAGGAATGAAACATTCTATAATGAAAAAAAAACTAAAAAAAAAAAAAGGCTTAATGATTCTACTATGACAAAGGTTGATAAAAGTTGAATGAGTCTCTTATAGAACACTTGTTCTCAAAATTTAAGGAAATCCTATTAATTGAGTCCCCTATTTCTGTAAATAGGGTGTCTCTGTACATTTGAGGCACTTCACCTCTTATATAGAGATAAGGTTTCCTTTAATTTCATTTTTTTTCATTACATTTCCCTCATAATGAAAAGCCCAAAATATGCAATATCTTCCTCAGTAATTAGAGAGACTCCTAATTGATGATTACACTCTAGTCCCTCAATTTATTGACATTACACTAACACCTCTTGTGAAAGTTTGTTCGTTAACATGTTTGTTTACTAACATGGTTAATAGCATTGATAAAAAGTCTTTATTACCTTTCATTAATTAGGCTACTCAAAACCAGTTTTTTACATTTCTAATGATTCCACCCTAAACCAGCTTCTATTTTAATGCAATTAATTAATTTCCAATTTGATTTCAAGATCCTTAACCATTCTTATTCTTTTCACCGTCTTCTTCACCTTCTTCTTCTCCATACTTTTTCTTTTTTATTTTATTTTTGAATTCAAATTATCTACATCTTTTATCTTCTTCTAAATCTATCATCCTTTACCATTCTTCATCTCTAATCTTCATCTCATTACTTCAAAATTTTTCAACATGATTTCAAGAACCCTAAACTGTTCATCCTCCCTCTTCCTAGCGTTTGTCATTTTTTATTCTTTTTTAAATGAGATCATCAACTTCAAATCTTCTTCCAAATTCATTATTTCATTTTTTATTTTTTTTGAGAAGCCTAACTCACCTTTTGCTATTATTACTTTTGAATCAAATCATCTTCTTATTCTCATCTTCTTCAAAATCTATTTTTCTTATCTTTTTCATCTTTAATTTTAATCCATTTCTTTATTTATTTTAATTTGCTCTAATCTCTCTTGTTTTGAAACTCAAAACATTAATAGTTCACCTATTTGTTTGTTTTTTTTTTCTATTTCTTTTTATGTTCCCCGAACTAAAAAAGCACCTTGTTGATACATTAGGTTCTGTAATTTAATTTGACAATTTTGTTCCATTCATTCTAATATAGGACTTCTCTAAATTGTGTGTTTTACCCTCCATTGAAGATTTAAGATTGTTGCATGATCAACTAAAATGACACAGATAAGTATAGAAAGGTTGAGAAATGGCTAAGAGGATTTATCTAAGGCTTCTAGTGGATTCAAGGTTTTTAAAATTGAGCAAAAATATTTTAGAAATGTTTTTTTAAAAAAACTTTTAAGGGTGCTAAAGTGCTCATGGTAGAATTCCAATTTTTGCACAATTGGATTAATTTTACAATTGTAATTGGATTAATTTTATAATTGTAATTGGATTTATTTGACAATTGTAATTACATTATTTTTACACTTGTAATAGGATTTATTGTGGAAATCCTAATTTGAGTCCATTTGGTATTAGTATCTAATAAATACCCCACCTAAATAGGTTTTTCGGTTTTGCCTTTCTATTTTCAAAGCTCTCAAATAAGATTCTTATACTTTTACCAAGTTATGAAAGTGATATGCATCCCCTCAAGTACCAAGGTAAGATCCACTAGGAACGCACAAGGTATTGTTGCGTTATGGCCATGGATTATAGTATAGGTTATGGAGATTAAATCTAAGGGTAACATCTGTTAGGTTATACTATTTTCTCATATAGAGCATTGTTGATTCGAGGTCTTTAATCTTGTGGTTTTTTTAGTGCGGAGGTTTTCCACATAAAAAATATTTCTCTTTGGTATTGATATTTCTTTAGGCATCCCTAATTTTTGAATTGAGATAGTTAAATAATTGAAAATATTTTATTTTGGGCTTAAAATGTTCAAAAACCTGTTCACCCTTCTCTATGTGTTACCCCTATTGGATCTTTCTTTTTTAAATTGGTATCAATGTAGGAATTTTTAATAAATAAATTTTTTTTTGTTTGATCTTTCTAATCTACTATGGAGCAACAAAAAGAAAGATCATCCATTACAAATCTGCCCTATTTTGATGGTGACAACTATTAGGATAGATACCTTAAAAGCATGACATGATATAATAAATTTGGGATTTATTATTTATTTAATGATGTTCTAGTTTCACTTTTATCTATCTTTATTCCATATATTATACTTTATGAGCATTCTTGTCTGCATCTTTTGCATTGTATATGACTTAAGTGTATTAGGAGTTACAGAAAAGTCCTAAGTCATGGGTTCCTTGCAAATATATGACTTGTTCAAAATCGGTTGATGGGTCTAGGCAATCCATTAAAGGTTGTAGTGCATCATCTCTTAATTGGAGAGATGGATGGTCTTGGTTATCTAGATGAGTTTCCCATGGTGAGTGTGTTAGTGTGTATGGTTACACATTAGACAATACCTATGGTGAGTCATGACTTAAGTCTATCAAGTAATCATGACCACACCAAACTACTTCGTTGTGTTGTTTCTCAACATTGAGAGAATATTGAACATGTGCTAAAGTTAGCAGTGACTTTGACTTGCAAGTGAGATCATAAGTTGATCATATATTCCCTATGGATTGGGTCACTATTGATGGAAGCCAGTAACAATAGGCATTCTCAATAAAGACACCTTGATATATCATGTGAATAAGACAATGTGTCCCCTTGGATGATCCTATTAAGATGTGTTCATGGAAACTATGTTCATAGTAGTTTCTTAAGTTGAACTTGACATAGGCTCTTTAAGAGCTAAGACATGTTAGTTAAATACACAATATGAGGATCTGTAACTCAAGGATAGTAGAGGTAGTCTTAAAAGACTGATAGCCTTCACCTTGTAATACTATAGACATCAATTGATGGGGAGATTGAACGCAATGGATAACAGGTCACAAACTTGAGCACGTAGTGTCTCGTTGTTATTTATATAGGATATTTGAGTTCAGTTCATTCTTTATAGTGGGATGTTGAATCAACTTCAAAATTGAATTATGAGGGAGTTAATACTCAATCTTATGGATCCCAATGGTCCATTCTCTAAGCTCATATAACTTGTTGGCACAGATTATGAGGGTCGCATTGGTTCCAGGTTCACTTTTGTGCATAAGGGTATTTTGGTAATTACACAAGGTTACATAGAGGTAAATGAACAAGGTCTTTAGATTTGGCTAATTGATTAATTAGTAAGCCCTATTGGGTTAATTAATCAATTAGGACACATTTTGGGCTAGATTAAGTGATTAAAGCCTATGTGGGCTCAAGTCACTTAAGGCCAGTTAAGAACCCTATAAATACCCCTTAGGGGTTAGGGTTTCCATAACTTTTTGTCTTCCACCATCCAAAGAGAAAGAGATTCATAACCTTCACCCTCCTTTCCTCCTCATTGGAAGTGTCCTAAGAACAAGGTTGAGTCATCGGGCAAAAGATCGTGTTTATGAGACTGCCAACAACTTCAAGGTCGTCTTCAATAATTGGAATTTAAGGTTTGGGAACATCCAAGCCTAAAGGTTAGTACTTTAACCCTAAAAGATCATTTAAAAAAAAAAAAATTAGTATTGCTTTCATTACTTAGATCTAAGATTCCAAAAACAACTATCTATATTAACTCGTATGAAATTCTTAATGAAGATGCTAGGAAAATGAGTTTGTAACACTACTGAATTGGGATGGGAGTCACCATCAAAATTGGATGGAATTAGAAGACCAATTGGAAAACTCAGGCTCAAACAAGAATGGGACACTAGATAATGAAGGAAGTGAGGCCAATGCTTTGGCCATTTACAATATTTTTAACCCATGAACGCATTTCGGCAATGAAGTCATCTAAAATCCAAATGCTTGCCTTCCTATTTGAGAGCACAAGGATGCAGGAGGATTAGACTTTCTTTACATTCAACTATGAGTTTAGTGACATAGTGAACTCTTATTTTAATCTAAGGAGGTAATAATACATGAATCCAAGACTATACGAAAAATTCTAAGATATCTTCCCAAAATATTTAAACCAAAAATCATGACCATAAAGGAAAGTAAGGACATCGAGTCAATGAACTTATAGGTTTTCTTCAAACCTATGAAATGACACACTTGATTCTTTAAAGGCTAAAGATTCCATTTTTTAGATTTCAAAGAATAAGGAGAAATGGACTGAAAATTCTGAAAACATTAGAATAGAGAATCTTGCCCAAATGACAAAATGAATCAAAGAATGCCATAAAATTCTATAGAAAGGCTAATAGGAAACAAGGCTCAAGGAATGGTAAAAGATCTGGAAATTCTTTTAAATAAAAACATAAGGGATTTTCTAAAGGCAAAAAGATTGAATGTTTTAATTATGGTAGACTAGGACATATGTCTTTTGACGGTCTTACTCCTAAAGATTTTAAAAAGTCTATGCAAGCAAATTGAAGTGACAAGACTCAAATGATAGTGATTACACAACTTTTGGGGACCATAGGTAAGGTCAAAATGATTACCTAGCCTTTATTGCTTTTGTTTATTTTGAGCATGATATAGGTAGTGATTGTGATTGTAATGATAAGGAAATTCCTTGGAAACTTGATTGAAGAATATCAATGTTTGTTAAATAATGGCATCAAATTTACAAGTACCTAGGAATCACACAAAATTGAACTTGGTATGCTAAATAAAGAAAATATGAACTATATTGAAAAATTTTGATTTCTTGAGACTAAGCATTGTTTCTCTCAAGTAGAGATTTATGCTCATTAACAATGCTCAAGAGATAAAATTTATTTGTACTTGAGAAAAATAAAGGCTCAAGAGATTGAACATAAAAAAATAAAAAATAAAAAATAACTCTATTTCTTAAAAAAATGAAAATTTTCACCTTGGGAAAAAAAAAATTAAATGACATAATTGCTCAGTGTAAGTCCTATGGAGATAAGAGAGGTCTAAGCTACATTAACAAGATTGAGACTCCTACTAGTGGAGAAATAATATTTGTTAAGGGCAAGGATGAAACTCTTAACCCTTGATTGGAGCCAAAATATGAACTCCATATATATGATACAATTTATGCAATATAAAAAACTCAAATCATCCAACTTAACTCAAATTAATGTTAAGACCCTAGTTATTAATCTAACTTCTATTTTAAGTCTAATTTTAGGTTTAAGGGATGAAAAGAGTACTAAGTGCAAAACTCATTCTCAACCAAGGAAGTAGAACGAGTTAAATATACCTAAATGAGAGACCGTGAACTTGTGAACCATGAAAAGTCAAGCAAGGTTGAAGTGAGTGAGTCATGGATATGAAATGCTACCAATGAATGTTATGGAGTGAGATAGAGGGCAAGCAACCATGAGGAAAAGGGGATTGGAAGCAAATTCAATCAAGTTTAAAATGGAATTTTGAACTCAAGATGACAACAACACATACCTAGGCTTTGACATGCTTCTTGAAACACTTTTCATGATCCTTTTGGGGCAATCCACATATGATTTTGAAGCTCAAGAAGTTAGGAGTCCAATACTTCAAATGATGTGCAAATTAAAGCTAAAATGAAAAAGTTATGACCATTTGAAGACAACTAAGCAAAGTTGAAGGATCAGACCATTTCAAAATGATTTCAAATATTCGACTTATGATTTCAAAATCCATTTCAAAATTATCCCAATTTCAAAATCACACATTGTCACTTTGGGATTTCACTTCTTCAACCTCAAGAATTGTCTTGTACACTCCATTCACCATAAATGGGTCCCACACCATCGAAAATCAACATTTTAATATTTTTTAATTTATTTTTTGGTAATTATTTGTGAAATAAGTGGCCAATACGAGCATAGCATGTGTGATATTTTTACTTTTTTCTATAAAAACTCCAATTTTAGGTTCAAAGAGGAGGATGGAATAGGGAAAGAGAGATTGATCTCTCTTTTGGAAATTCTTCAATAAAGTTTTAGGTTCTCTTCTTCTACTTTTTTCCTTTCCTTTTCTTTTTCATCCTTCGATTTTATTTTCTTGGCAACCAAACATGGGTTCTAAGGGGAAATCCTCCACCATATTTGGCTAACTTGATTGATCTAAATATGCTAACATAGAGGTGAAGAATCCAAAGAAAAGTAGCAAGAACATGGTAAAGTTATGGTTTCCTTATGTTTTCAAGATTTAATCAATAATAATAAATCTTCTATGTTAGTTCACCCTAGATAAGGTACAAAAGATTCTTATCAAGGTATTAATGATTCTTGAAAACACCTTGACCATTAGTTACCTCAATTTGATCTTTCTATTAATAACTCAACTATTTTGAATTGTTTAGGTATTACACACGTATTTAGGAAACAAAGACATTATGTCATTTCCTCTCCTCTATCTTTTGATGGCCATGAATGCTTTGAAAGTGGGTGAACATATATGCATGAGTGAGAAATTAATTTTCTTAGTTTATTATCTACTTATTTTAAGTGACAATATTTATGGACTTCGTCTGTGAACTGCCTCAAATATCCTACCTCAAATCTTGGTTTTGTATCAATGTACCACAAACCAGATAACATGGATGGTGATCTAACTTTAGAGTTTGTTTGGTGGTCTTTTTCGGCTCTAAATTTTTTCATCTATATTTGTTATTTCTTGGTCTAGTAGCTTTAACTTTCTATTGATCACCATTACTGTTTTCTCATGATTGTGTTTGTCTAAAAAATGATGAATAAATGCAGACCCACTTTTTTTTTTTTTTTTTTTTTACAATCCTTAGAAAGAAGAAATATTGCTTCAATATGTTGGAATAACTTACGTTAAATGTCATTATTTTTTCACTATCATTTTGATATTACTGTAATAATAGTTATAATTATGAAAAATTAATTGTGCCAATGTTCAAGTGTTTGATAGAGTTTTTTTTAAGCATATTTTTTTAAAATCTAAGGATATAAGAAAGTTAATTTGATTAATTTGATTATTAAATTATTATGAATATGTGTAAAAATCTAAATAAAGGCAATGATGTTAAATTTTAAACAATTTCTCATACTTCAATGTGGGAATGAACCTTTAATTAAATAAATTATTGTATAATTTAAAGACTAATCCTTGATATTTTTATTTTCATTTTCTTTTCTTTTTTTTAACATAATTCAAGTACATGCATTTGAAATAACAATTTTTTGCATTTTATATTTTACTAATGAGCAAAATAACCAATGTTTTGAAAACCAGACTAACTGATCCAACCATTGACGGTGACTTTTCCAGTCAAGTCTTGAACCACCTAGATGAGGCAATTCTACACAAACCAAATGGTTCATTTACTCCACTTCTTTCATTCAAAGAGGCCTAATTTTGAAAACTGGATCAATCGATCCAACTAGTCTAACCACCGACCGGTCCATGCATTTGAAATAACAATTTTTTGCATTCTATATTTTACAATGAGTAGTATAATCAATGTTTTGAATACTGGATTGATCTATCCAACCGGTTCAACCACCGACCAGTGACCTTTTTAGTCATAACCTAAACCATATGGATCGGGCAATTATCCATGAATCGAACAACTCAATTACTCCTCTTCTGTCATTCAAAGATGCCCAATTTTCAAAAACTGGACTAGCTGATCCAATTAGTCTAACCATTGGCCTGTCCACGCATTTGAAATAACCATTTTTTTGTATTTTATATTTTACAATGAGTAGAATAACCAATATTTTGAAGATTGGACTGATCGGTCCAATCAGCCCAATCGTCAACCAGTGATATTTTTTGTTCAGGTCATGAACTGCTTGGACTCAACAATTTTGCATGAACCAAACGATTTAATTGCTTCTTTTCTTTCATTCAAAGAGGCCCAATTTTAACAATTGGATGGGTTGATCCAATTGATCTTACCATCGGCCAATCTATACATTTGAAATAACTGGTTTTTTGCATTTTATATTTTACAATGAGTATTATAATCAATGCTTTGAAAACCGGGCCAGTCGATCCAATTGGTCCAATCGTTGATCGATCTGTGCATTTGAAATAACAATTTTTTTTTCTCTTTATATGTTAAAATAAGTAGTATAACAAATGTTTTGAAAATCGAATTAGTCGATACCACAGGTCCAACCATTGACTAGGTGGTTTTGCATGAACCAAAAGGTTCAATTACTCTTATTTTTTCATTCAAAGAGGCTCAATTTTGAAAACCGGACCAGTTTGGCTAATGGTTCAATTACTCCTCTTCTTTCATTCAAAGAGGCCTAATTTTGAAAACCAATTTGAACCCTAGACCTCCAACTGAGCAAAGAACAAGCACACCACTTGGCTACGTGCACTTTGTTACTAAGTATAGCAAATAAAAATAATAATATATTGATCCTTGTTTCTAGAAAGATTTATAATATTAAATAAAAATAATATAATATTTTCTAAAATTGTAAAATTAGTTATAATTAAATAATTAAATTGTTTTAATTATGGTGATCTAACTTTACAGTATGTTTGGCGGCCTCTTTCGGCTCTAAAGTTTTTCATCTGTATTTGTTATTTTTCTGTCTAGCAGCTTTAGCTTTTTGTTCATCATCATTAGCCATGATTGTTTTGTCATAACTGTGTTTGTCTAAAAATGATAAATAAATGTGGGTCAACTTTTTTTTACAATCCTTAGAAAGGAGAAAATATCATTTTGATATTGTTTCAATATTTTGGAAACATTCTGTTTTTAATGTCATTGTTTTTTACTATCATTTTGATATTGTTGCACTATTAGTTGTAATTCTAAGAAATTAATTGTGTCAATATTTAAGTGTTTGATAGTGTTGTTGTTATTGTCTTTCTTTTTTTTTTTTCTTTTTTTTTTTTTTTTTTTTTTTTTTTTTTTTTTTNTTTTTGTTTAAGCATATTTTCAAACATCTAAGGATATCTTTAATTTAACTTTCTCAACCTTTTAAAATTTGAAAAGAGTTTCAAACGACATAAAGAGTATTTTTTTTTTTTTTTGCTTTTTCTATTGAGTTTTTATATTTTAAAAAAATAAAAAATAAGAAATTTATCAAACATGCATCCGACCTTTAAAAGTGGTTTGATTAATTTGATTATTAAATTTTATGAATATGTGTAAAAATCAAAATAAATGCAACGATGTTAAAATTTTAAACAATTTCTCATGCTTCAATGTGGGAATGACCCTTTAATTAAACAAATTACTATATAATTTAAAAACTAATGCTTGATATATATATATATATATATATATATATATATCTATATATTAACAATTTTTTTTGCATTTTATATTTTGCAATGAGTAGTATAATAAATGTTTTGAAAATCAGACCGACAGGTACAATCAATCCAACCATCAATCGTTGACCTTTTCAATTAGGACCTGAATCACCTAGATTGAGCAATTCTACATGACTTGAATGATTCAATTACTCTTCTTCTTTCATTCAAAGAGACTTGATTTTAAAAACTAGACCGATCGATCCAATTGGTCTAACCACCAACCGGTCCATGCATTTGAAATAACAAATTTTTGCATTTTATATTTTACAATGAGTAGTATTAAATATTTTGAAGATTGGTCCCACCGTCGACCAATGACCTTTTCAGTCAAGTCCCAAACTGCTTGGATCGGACAATTCTTCATGAACTGAATGGTTCAATTACTTCTCTTATTTCATTCAAAGAGGCCTAATTTTGAAAATCAAATCAAGCGATCCAACTAGTCCAACCGTTGGCCGATCTATGCATTTGAAATAACAATTTTTTGCATTTTATATTTTACAATGAGTATTATAACCAATACTTTGCAAAGTGAACTAGTCGATCCAATTGATCCAACCGTCGTCTAGTCCATGCACTTGGAATAAAAAAAAAATTGCATTTTATATTTTACAGTGAATAAGATAACCAATGTTTTAAAAACCAAACCGACCAATCCAACCAGTCCAATTTTCGACCAGACTGTTCTGCATGTACCAAATGGTTCAATTACTCCTCTTCTTTAATTCAAAGTAGCCCAATTTTGAAAATCGGTCCAGTTCGGTTAACAGTTCAATTAGTCTTCTTTCATTCAAATAGACCCAATTTTGAAAAGCGGACTAGTTCAGTTAATGTTTTGATTGATCCTCTTCTTTCATTCAAAGAGGTCCAATTTTGAAAACCAATTTGAACCTTAAACCTTCAATTAAAAAAAGAACAGGCACACAGCTTGACTACGTGCACTTTGTTGCTAAGTATAGCAAATATATATATATATATATATATATACTTGTTTCTAGAAAGATTTATAATATTAAATAAAAATAATATAATATTATCTAAAATTATAAAATTAGTTAAAATTAAATAATCAAATTATTTTTCATTTTCAATATCTTGACATCTAATTGTTATATAGATTTCATTCATGAGATAAAAATTTAATTGGCATTTGAATATGAAAACCTTAAAAACCTACTAGTTGCAACATAAGATTCTAAAAAAAGAAAAAAAAAAATCAACAATAAAAGTCAACCCAAACTAGTAACATCAGGTAATATAAGTTCGGAAAAAGCTATCAATGAAAGGACTTTCGTTTCCAAGAATGAAGATATCACAATGGATTTGGTATTATTATAAAACAAGACATGCAACCCAAGGGAATATAGGTATTGGTATTATTATAGAACAAGATATGCAACCTAAATTAGGAAAAGAAAGGAAATAATGTGACTGTGAAGAGAGAGAGAAAAAATGGAGAATCCCTAATTATTGTTATTGAAAAACTGTAAAGAATACACATTGGAGTTGGGTATATATATATACATGCTAGTGGGACCCACAATACAGTAAAGAAAGAAAAGGAAAAGGAAAAGTAAATAACCTAAATAACTATACATTATCTAACACTCCCCCTCAAGCTAGAACATATATGTTATATACACCAAGCTTGTTACAAATGTATTTAATTCTAGGACCTCTGAGAGATTTAGTAAAAATATCTGCTAGTTGATCATTTGAATTGACAAAACTAGTCGCCACATATCCTGATGCGATCTTCTCTCTAATGAAGTGACAGTCAACTTCAATGTGTTTGGTCCTTTCATGGAAGATTGGATTGGATGCAATATGCAAAGCGGCTTGGTTGTCACAGATGAGCTTCATCTGTTCATCCTTTCCAAATCTCAACTCTCGAAGAAGATGTTTCAGCCATATGAGTTCACATGTTGCCACAGCCATAGCACAATACTCGGCTTCAGCACTAGATCTGGCCACTACATCTTGTTTCTTACTCTTCCAAGATATTAGGTTACCTCCAATAAAAACACAATACCCGGAAGTGGAACGTCTATCTGTAGGTGAGTCAGCCCAATTTGCATCTGTATAACCAACAACTTGGGTATGACCTCTGTTCTCGTACAACACACCTTGGCCTAGTGTGCTTTTGATATATCAAAGAATGCGGATTACAGCATCCTAATGGCTATCATATGGTGACTGTAGGAATTGACTAACAACACTTACAGGAAAAGAAATGTCTGGACGAGTAATGGTGAGGTAGTTCAGTTTACCTACAAGTCGCCGATATCTCCCAGGATCTCCTAAAGGCTCCTCCTGTCCTGGTATAAGTTTGACATTTGGATCCATAGGAGTGTCTACCGGTTTACAGTCTAACATACCGGTTTCTTTCAAGATGTCTAAAGCATACTTCCTTTGGGAAAGAACCACACCGGAATTGGATTGAGCTATCTCAATCTTTAAGAAATACTTGAGTTTCCCCAAGTCTTTAGTCTGAAAGTGGGTGAAAAGGTGTTGCTTTAGGTTCTAAATACCATTCTGATCACTGCCTATAATGACGATGTCGTCCACATAAACTACCAGATAAATACACTGCCCCGAAGAGTTATGATGATAGAAAACGAAATGGTCTGCTGTACTGCAGAACATGCCAAACTCCTGAACAACAGAACTAAAACGGCTAAACCATGCTCGAGGAG